>BJCM01267884.1:0-21636 GCA_018326385.1 Flaveria bidentis
CTGGTGACCTGATGATGATCATATCTAAGCTCTCAAAAGAATCCAATGTGATCAATTGTATATTAATCTAGAGCTTTTACATCAATGCATTAATGAGATGTCCAATGCATCTTAAGATAGAACTTATAACTTAAAGTACATAGTTAATAAGTCTAAAAAAGTGATGATTTGACTTGCAAAGGGAGGACAAAATCTTCGTGAATTGAATGTGAAGCCCATAATAGTTATTTCCTAATCAATATGAAAACATGATAAACAACATGCCTAGTTGATACATTAGCTCTTGTATGGATTTAAGTGGACAATATACTTACAATCAGAACTATGTTCAGGTATCAGTTCAACAAAATAACTCATCAGGAAGAGGCTTAGTTTTATAGTATGATCCCATCGTATGTGTATAAATAGTTATGCATCATCATACGTTTACGTACCACTTATGATATTCTGCTTAGAAATTTATGATAAATGCATTCTGTCATCATTAATCACAAATTTAGGGGGAGTAGAATTCATGAAGAAAAGTTAATTAAGCATAAGATTTGTCTATTTCATTATCAATTTGAAGGAATTGGAATCTGAGCACCAACTTAGCTCCTGCATACATGAAGTTTTTAAAATCATTTAAACTTTCTTTTGCTCAATTGTCATGAATACAGTCCAAAAGCAATAAATGGTTCTAAGCAATGGACTTGGACCATACAACAAAATAAGTTTTTCTGCATAGTGCCATCTTAAGCATCAGCAGAAGCTATAATGCTATCTTAAGCATCAACAAAAGCTACAATGTGGAAAATTTAAATGTTTATCCGTAGATTGGTAAACTACGGATGAGAAAAGTTCATCAAATATAATTTAATTTCATAGTTTGGTAACCTATAAAAATTGAAGTTATACTTAATTAGCAGAAGTCCTTAAGTCATCCGCAGATGATATATGGAATCCGTAGGTAATCTGCGGAAGAACTAAGAACTGCAGAGAAGTTAAATTGTTGAGGGTCCCACTTAATTAAATAAATAAAATTAATGTGTCTGAGAAAGTATAAATGATGTTCTTTGACTTCAATATTCATTATTCGATTTTTCAGAACACTTTTTCAGACCTAGAAAAACACGCACTCAACTAACTTTTCCCCCTTTCACTAACATTCAAAATTTCTAAATCAAAACATCGAACAAACACATAATCGTGTTTACAGATCACTGTGTTCAAGGTAAACATGTCGTAATGTTTAATAATGAACCGTTTGATTCTTGTCTAATCTCACAACTGTTCGTATTCTCATATTAGTAATGTGTTTCTAACAAAATCGTCTTTATTCTCATGAACAGATGTATAATCGATTTGCGAAAGAGCACAATGTGTGTGCGTTCCTAAACTCGGACGACCCTGCTTCAGAAGGGTGTCAAGACATCATTCTCTATCTAAGAAGATACAGGCTGTTCTATTCCTTATCTGCAGAACCCGTGATTCATTGATCGCACATCTCTGACTTCTGGAACTCAGCACATATAGAAGAAGATGGAGAAGTTATTATGGCAGAAGTAAAGAACCAAAGATTGAGAGTGTCTGAGCAGACTATCAAGAGGAATTTGGAGTTGGGAGAACAAGAAGTTGGTTACCCTGATGTGTTCGAGAATGAATACATAGAGAAAGTGTTCTTACTGGTGGGGTATGATGGTGATTTTGCCAAGGGGGAGATAAAGAAAAGGAAGATTATGTAAGCCATACAGATTCCTATGCCACACTTATCTTAAGTGCATATCCAACAGGAAGTCTGGGCTTGACAGATTCTCAAGGCACATATCATCAGGTATCATTGGCATCTTTGAAGGAAGAACATATAACTACTCAAAGTACATCTTCAATTGTCTATGTGACCACATCAAAGTGCAAAAAGAAGACAAAATGTTCATGTTCACAAGGTTCCTACAATTGATAATCAATGGTGAATTGCCGAGAATAGAAAGAGATGGAGATGTATTGGTACAAGCACATTTGGGTAGGTCTATCCTGAACAAGATCAATGGAAGATATGAAGGAGGAGACATGGTCATGTTTGCACATGTGATTGATGTTAATGTCGCCATTCCCCAAGAGCTGGTGTGGGAAGATCAACATGAGAATTCTCCAACAAATTATGTTCAAGCCACTTACTCACCACATCTCTCACCTATTCAACAACAACAGCAATACAACCCCCTTCTCCTACAAGTCAAAATACTTAACCTATTTCACCCATTCACTCTCAAAAATTTCCCACATCAACTCAAAACACTCAGCCCATCTCTCCATTTTCTTATCAATTATCTGAGAGTGTATATACTCAATCCATTTTAGTTACTCAGTCTGTAAACTCTATTCACTTTGGTGAGACTGAGTTGATGTCTCAAGCAAGCACCATCCTATTGTCACTCTCCAACTATGAAGAACCAATTGCCTCCAATCAAATAGAGCCTTTAGTGCACAACATGAATCTCGAAGCACAACCTCATCATGATAAGCATGATCAATCAAAAGATGAATGCTCAAGCTCAACAAGTGTGGCTGCCCATAATGAAGAACATAAAGATGAGATTACCGGCAAACAAGAAGAAAAGAGAGAAGAAGAAAAATACGAGGAAGTTATTGCTTACAATGAACATGATCTGAGTGATAATGACATCCCATTAAGCAAAAGCTACCCAGTGGCTGAGTACAACAAGCTTGTAGTGAAGTCTAATTGTAGAAAGAAAGGAATTCAAGAGCTGAAAGGGATAATCATAGGAAAGGATGATCAACTGATACAACAAGCAGCAAGAATCAAAAGATTAAGAGAAGATGCTCAATGCAATAATGAAGTGATTGATGTTCTGCTTCAACAAGAATCTAAGCTCAAAGAATCAGTGAAGTTTGAGAGGGATGAAAAAGAGAATCTGATGCTGAAAATTGATCAAGTAACCAACTCTCTTTCTTCTCAATCAACCTTTTTGAAAAGCAAAGAAAAAGAGCTTGAACATCTAAAAATGAAAATATGTGTGCTTGAATCAAATGCTTCTCCTACAACCAATCAAACAAAAGATTCTTCTGATACCACAAAGCATATTATACAATACAGAAGAAAAAGGAAGTACTTGTGAAGAAGGAAGGGATTGAAATACAAGATTAACCCAAGAGATCAAAATCTATTGAATCTTCATCCATAAAGCATATGTCTCCTGCTGAAATAGTAAGTGATGATGAATGGAATGAGCTCACAAAGGAAGAATCTACCAAAGATCAGAAAGAAGAAAAGGCTAATGACCTACTAACTACTAAAGACATACTTGAAGAAAGGTCAGAATCGAAACTGAAGCTCCAAACCTCAGGAGGATGATGGAAAATGTAATGGCGGTTGAGCTTGACATAGGGGTGAGATTCAAAACTGAAGCTCCAAACCCATCCTATGAGTAACAAAGCAAACTCCCTGCTGATTCTATAACTGTTGAATCTAAAGATAAACACAAAGGGAAAGAAAACCTAGCCTCGAGCAGTTATACCTGGTAAAGTGTGGCTTCTAAGCATAACTGTTAGAGAAATCATTGAACAAAAATCAACACTGATAAGGATGTATGATTACATCACAACTCCCAGTTCTGTGGAAGAAAACAAGATTATGGCCTGGAAATATGATCCAGACTGGGATTGTGCAATTATCAAAAGAACCTTTGGAAGAATCTAGTACTTCCATGATACAGAAGCATTGCTGAGCCTTCATAAGAAAGATATCAAGGATCTGCAAAGTCTAATAATGTCTAACTATCCAATTCACTCAAGGGGAAGAGATTTCTCTGTGTTGGTGGGAAAGTTAAAGACAAAATTCAAAGATGATGTGATTAAAGAATCAAAAAGAGAGGATGCTGAGCACAAAAGAAGATTAGAAAGGAAGAAAAGATCAAGCTCCAACTCCTCCACATTAGTTGATGATGAATTCTTAAGGAGAGTTGGTTATACTAAGAGGAAAACAACTGCCATCAAAGTTATTGCAGGAAATCAATACACTATTCCTATAACTGAATGGGGATATGTTGAGAAAAAAAGAAATGGTGCTACTGAGGAATGTTGATGGAAAGAAAGGTGAGAAGATAAGAATTTTCGACCCAGTAGAAGTCAAACTGCTCCACCCAAGCTACACATCATTCCTACATGATAAATTCTTCCCAAAGTTGTCTGATGAAAAAGCTCAGAATGATTTGTGCTTATACATAAATTTAATTCAAGTGGTGGATAAGCTACATGCTAAAGCATACAAGAGAAGAAGGTATAATGGTTGGATGCTGAAGGGAGCCAATATTGAAGATATATCAGAACTAAGAATTTCAGAAGAAGATGAACTGGAAGTTGACAACAATCAATGTGTTGTGGAAACTCTCACCACAGAAGAAGATGTATTGGGGCTGAATTTTAAGACACTCCAAAGGATATGCAGAATGGAGATCAAGTACAAATATGATGATCAAAATGATGTAGTATCTTATTTCAACAAGAAAATGGTTTCAAGATTAAAGGAGCTTTCAGTTTTGAAGAGATGATTACAAGTATCTAAGCCTAAGGGGGAGTATTGTTAGGTATAGGATCAGTAGATCTAGTGCAATTTGTATAGACTTAGTACTTGAATTAAAATCTGTAATGAATGTTTGTAATTAATTATTGTGTATGCATTAAATGTATAGGTTAACCCATATATATGTGTGTAGATTTATGTATGTAGGCAAATATTATAATTCGTGAATTTCTGAAATTTGACCAAGTGTAAGAAACATCTACGGATGAACATTTTGTTCTTTCGTAGATATGTTTCTTACAAGTAACAAACATCCAAAGATCATCTGTGGATGAGCAATCAACTGGAGTGAAGTGAGAATTCCAAGTGAAGACTCCTACGGAAGAGCAAGTTTCCTGCTAAACAACAAGTCTCCCGCAGAAGAACAATTACCAACAAAAGACAATATTCCTGCGGAATCCAAACACTTTTATATATATAATACAAGTTTTACAAGTCAACAAGTTGTCAAGTCAACAAGTCAGTTATGCGAATCCCAAGAGATTCGGTGATTCCTTAACTGAATCAATTTCAAATCCCAAGAGATCTGGTGTTTCCTTAACAGAAACTCTATTGTTTATAAATATGGATCCTAGGTTTCAAATCAAGCATGGCAATACGACGGTTCCACAATAGAAAAACATCATATCAAATCACACAACAAAACCCTAGCATCCATCACATCATCAAACACAAAATTCAATATCATTCGTTCATTGTTTATTTGTAATCATTAACATTTTTTAATGAAATACATTTGAATTTAATATTTTTCATTCATTAATTGTGTTTCTTTCACTGTGTTCTTGAATCTTTATTGATATTGAAATTTAATACAAACAATTAAACCAAGCCAACGTTGATTCCGCAAACGTTGACTTGATTTCAACCAACGCTGATAATTCCTGATTGTGATCCTTGGGTACACATGTATCAATACATGAAGAAAATTTATTAGTGGTCGGGTATGAAGCGCGATGTAGCGGAGTATGTGAATAAATGCCTTACTTTCTTACAAGTGAAGGCCGAGCATCAAAAACTGTATGGGAGGATCCAACCATTGGATATACCGGAGTGGAAGTTGGAGCATATCACCATGGACTTTATAACGAAGTTACCATGTACTGCGAGAGGGTATGATGCGATATGGGTGATAGTTGATTGTCTAACGAAAAGTTCTCACTTCCTACCGATCGGAGAGACGTATTCCTCTGAGAGACTCACGGATTTATTCATCAAGGAGATTGTGACTCGTCATGGTGTACCGGTGTCTATTGTGTCTGATTGTGACACCCGGTTTACATCTAAATTTAGGAAAAAATTCCGTGATGTTGTATGGATGAGGTTACACATTAGCACGACTTATCATCCTTAGACAGATGGTTAGTCAGAAGGAACCATACAAATGCTTAAAGATATGCTTTGGGCATGCGTCATTGATTTTGGAGGAAGTTGGGATGACCACTTACCCTTAGCTGAATTCTCATACAATAACAATTATCATGGAAACATTGGTATGCCCCTTATGAGATGCTATACGGTAGGAGATGTAGAACGCCCATTTGTTAGGGTGACATTGGTCAGAAGGAGTTAGGAAGTATCGAGGTGGTTGAAGCTACGACTGAGAAGTTAGAAAGGATCAAAGCCTTTATGAAGGCAACAAAAGATTGAAAAAATTCGTATGCCGATAAAAGAGGTAGACCGGTTGAGTTCAAGGTGGGTGATAGAGTTATGTTGAAAGTGTCACCTTGGAAGGGTATCATTCGGTTCAGAAAGCGGGGCAAGTTGAGCCCAAGGTACATAGGGCCTTTTCGAATCATTGCTAGCTCGAGTAGGAGAGGTGGCCTATAGATTGGAGCTACCAGATGAGTTAATTGGAATTCACCCGACATTCCACGTATCTCATTTGTGAAAGTGTTTGGCTAACGAGAATATGGTTATACCACTAGAAGACATCGAGGTAGATGAACAACTCAATTATGTGGAGCAACCCGTGGCAATCATTGATCATAAGGAGAAACGGTTAAGGAATAAAGTAGTTCCCCTTGTGCGTGTACAATGGAAGCATAGGAAAGGATCTGAGTCTAATTGGGAGACTAAAAAAGAGATGAGGCAACATTACCCACAATTGTTTGAGGAATAATAGGTTTCAGGGACGAAACCTATATAAGGGGGTGGACTTGTAACACCCGGTTATTTTGAAAAGTTATAAAATAAAGAATAATAAGCAGGAAAAGAAAGAAAAGCTATAAAACCCAAGTTGAGGGGTAAAAAGTGTCCAAAAGAACAAAACATTCAAAAAGTTGGTGATAAAGGTGGTATGGCCACCCACACCCTTTTCACAACTCACTTTTCATTCAGATCTTTTAGTGAGAGAGAAAGAAGAGCAGTAAACTTCGGATATTTGAAGAGGAGAAGAAGAAGATCGAATTCAAGGTAAGAATTCTTGGTATTGTTGTGTACTTAACCGACCTTTGCCTTGGTTGTATGCTTATATGTGTTGTGTGTTCGTTTGTGTGTGTTTTGGTGGGTTTTAGGTGTTGAACTTGTAGCAAACGGGTTTTCAAGGAAGTCATACCCAAAAGGCTGCTAAGGTGAGTTCTAGAACCCCCTTTTTACTTGTTTTAAACTGATTTGGGGATGGAAATACATGTATGAACATTTTTATAAAAATGGGTTTTTACCCGTAATTAAATGTGTATGTGTTTGGGGATGGGGTTTGATTTGGGTGTTATTATGGTTATGATTATGCTACAAATGTGTTTCTATGGTTTAGAATGTAAGATTTAAGCTTAGAACATGTTAGATGATGATTGGGAACTGAAATAAGTTGTTTAAGTGTGAATTGACTGCCCATGCGCCTAAATAGTGGCCTATGCGCCCAATGGTATACACTGTCTAAGTGTCCCCATGCGCCCAAATTTCATGCACCCAAATAGTTCCCATGCGCCTAGAAATAGGCTAAATTCGACTAAGTGTCCAGACACCTAGAAAGTCCATGCGCCCAGGCACTCATGCGCCTGGATAGTGCCCATGCGCCTAGAATTGTTGCCTTGACGCCTAAGTGTTTGACCATGAGGCCCAATAGTGCACATGTGCCTGATAGTTCGCCATGCGCCTAAGAGTTCCCCATGCGCCTGAAAGGCCATGCGCCTGCATAGTGCCCATGCGCATAAGACTTAGATACAAATATTGTTAAAGATTCTCCTTGAAGTCTATTTAACCTCTTTCTGGGATAGTTCTTTGACTGCAACCACATCCTTAAAGTAGGTATTCTCATGTCTTTAGGATCAGGATGGTGCAATTCTTTTACAGGAATATCATCAACATTTAGGCTTTCATTCATTGGTGCCCATTCACCATGTTCAAGGCTTATCTCATTTGGATCCATCGGTCCTCATGACTCCACAAGCATACACTTTTCATACTCTTCGTTTATCTGAGTCACAGTTAGCCCATCTAAAAACATTCTATTGTACTTTTTTCTTACAACATAATTGTATCTGTCTGCGAAGTCTATTGGAATATCATCTTGAACTTGTGCAACAGGAGAATCAAGTACATCACAAATATCTTCATCTTCTAAAACTTCATCATACCACTCGGCTGGCAGATCAGAATCTATATCATCAAGGGCTTTTATTCTCTTTTGTACATCACCTTCTCTACATTCTCAACTTCATCAACAATCTTTTGAAACTTATCTTGAACTGAAGATGTTTCAATCTCATCAATCTTTCTTTCACATTTTTCTACTTTTAAATACTTTCCAATCATTGTCTCTTGAGATTTTTGCTCATTTTCTTTCTTAATAACAATCACTTCACTTTCTTTTGCTTGTTCTTTCAAACTTTCTTTCTTTTTCTCCATTTCTTCAAATAATATATTAACCTTTTCTTCAAGCTCATTTATCAAAATGTTCTTCTTTTCATCATTTGCTTTCAACATAACATTCTTTTCTTCTAATCTTTCTATTAATACATCTTGATCTACTATCTTTGATTTCAACTCATCAATAACATCTTTTTCACTATCAATATCTGTTTGAACACAAACATCATTTGTTTGTTTCATTTCTTTCTCCTTCCCTATCACAAATTGTACTTCTTCACTTTGAGATTGCACAACAGAAGTAACATTCTAGGTGACTAGCTCAGACCATATAGAATCAAAATAAAAAGTTTGATTATAATCAAATTTATCAACATTTTCATCAATATCCACATTATCTATATGCTCATTATCCCCTTCTTGGTCATTCATCTTAGTTTCAGCTTTATCATCATCATTTCTATCATCATCATCTCTATGATCTGACACAGTTTGTTCACTATCGATATCATGAATATTTTCTTAATCATTTCCTTCTGTCACACCACCTTGATCACCACCTTGGTTTTCACCATCATCATTATCATCACTTGAAGAACTATCATCATTATAATGTTCTTCACCATCATCATCATCAACTTCTTCTTCTTCTTCTTCATCATCATCTTCTTCCATTTTGTCTTCTATTAGATCATTTGGATTCACAGGCTCATCCTCAGTCAAATGGAAGTTTTGTTGATTAATATCAACCTCATCATCAGCAACATTCCTCATGTAATCAAATAGAGGTACATTCTCAGCTCTTGTAATAATATCAAGTCTTTTGTATACACTCTTAGACATATGCTCTAACTTAAGCCTGTCACCTAGTACACCATATGCATGTATATCTGGATATTCCTCATTTATGATTAGCTAAAGAAATCTTGGTTACATAAAATACCTATTCCTCTTCCTTTTCTCCAGATTGAAGATGAATTCATTCATGATCCATTTATCCATGTTAAACCTTCTGTTAGTAGCTATAGCAACAATTGGTGATGCAATATCCATAGGAAAAGAATTCTATCATGCACTTCTTTTGGACATGCAATTTTGGAATATATAGCATAACAACTTCCAATGATTGTAAACTCTTATTCTAAATAATTGTTTCGTAAGAAAATTTATTAGAATGACCCATCTACAAAAAGATTTCCCTACACTCATTGAAAGTGTATTTAGACAAGTCATGTGCATCATTATCACCCAATCTTAGAGCATTCCTGATTGCTTCTTCAAATACTTCAATAATTCTATATCCAGTAATGAATCCCCTTAATACTTTCCTCCTATTATCATCCAATTCAAGTTCAGTAGTTCTCCAGAACTTTTTTATCACGCATATATGGCTGGCCTAGCACACATAGCATAAACATACCTTGTTTTGAGAATAAATCTTATCATCTCTTCATAGCCTGCTGTTTCTCTAACATCTTCATTTAAGAAAGCAACCACATTATGCTTAGGCTCAAATTTGAGTTTAGCCAATCACAAAGAAACATGAATTATTTTGAAGGTATAGAGTTAATGTAACTCTTAGTAGATTTTGTTAATTTTATATTCAAACACTCTTAAAATATTCTAAGTGTTTTACACATTTAATTTCTCAAATGTTTTGAATAAAAAAACAATCATTTGTATGAGTTATTAACAAATATGTAACAAATTATAAATCCTTCATTAGTTTAAATCCTTCATTACTTAACAAATTTTATATTTTAAAATTTGATCATTTTTAAACAAATTTCTGAGTGTTAAACACTTACTGTTTTATGAATCAATCAAATTTTAAAATATATAATCAATTTAGTAATTTGTTTCTTGTTGATTTGTAAGCACTAATTGAGTTTTGATAATTAACAAGCAAAATTTATTTGAAAATTTTAAGTTGTCGATTCTTTTCTATGTAAGTTTTTTATTATTATTTTTACTGATGAACACATGAATCATTAAACATTTTTTGTGATGAAATTCAGATTTGTTGGTGTTAATCATGTCGAAATCATGTGATAGCAACAATTTCATATTTAATTTTGAACATTCAAACACATATTATCATCAAATTTCAGATTATTCATACTCTTAGGGTTCGAACGCCTAAATAGGGATCACACGCCTGTATGAATGTGATGATTATGGATAATGATTTGATGAAATTTACTTAATAAGTTGTTTAGAATCATTGATTTTACCTTGAAATAACAACAATCTTAGATAGTCAGTCTAAATAAAGAGTGACTGGGTAAGTAAGATTAAGATTATTACTGTGAATCGAATATGGTAATCAAGTCAATGATTGAATGCGGAAACAAACAATCAAAGAACATTCAATGCAAGAATTATACTCATAAATGCTTTTGTATTATATATATGAAAGTTGATTGATTACAGAGAATAAATGACAACAAAAATTCTCTATGTCTATCAGCCGTCACCTCAGGTACGAAGTTATCTATTTTATTTATAGGCAGACAAGATGCCTTTTACAAAATGACTTGATCAGCATCTTTACTTGTTCATCCGCATTGGCAAATGCGGATGAGTTGACTTGATCAACATTTCTTCACTTGATCATTCGCATTAGTATGTTGGTCATCCGCATTGGTTAATGCGGATGAACGAATCCGCATTTGTCAAATGCTGATGAGCAAAGTTTTGTCCGCATTAATACTTGGTCTTCCACATTTGTCAATGTGGAAGAACAAATACTTGCGTATTTGTTTTATGTCTTCCGCATTGACAAACGCGGAAGACAATACTTGGTTTTTTCTTGAGCAGGATCTTCATCCGCATTTCTTCTTGGACTTAAGGGATTCCAGCAAAGCAATCATCAAATCAACCATTGAATTGGCATGTATGATCCTTTCAGGGTGCAACAAAGAGTATGATGTGTGTCTGGTGAATAAGAATAAGAACAGAGTGTAAATGAGTGAAGATGTTCGAATGAAATGAATTCTATCAAGCGTGGAATTTATATAAGTGTGATAAACCCTTAGACTTATGGCCATTGTTTTGGCGCGTGAGTTGGAATCAAAACGCCCAACACTTGTCATAAAACTGAAAATTTATCATGCTTCTAAACTTAGACTTATGGTCACTATTTAGGCGCATGAGACTTTTCCATACGTCTAACACTTGAATTTTCTTTCAAAAATGTATACAAACCCTAATTTTGACCATTTTCACTTTTCTTCATAAAAACTTTCAAACTTTGGTCAAATTTGAACTTTGACTAAGACTTTGACTTTTTGACCATTTATTTATATTTCACTTGAAAATTTTTATTTTGAAATTTAAATTAAGTTCCCGTCATTTAAGAAAATCAAACAATCTCAATTCTTTTATTTCAAAATTGCAAGAAGCTTTTCCATATTTCAAAATAATTTGTAATCTTTTCAGGTTCATTTTTAATCATATCAAACACACCGATGCTTGAATACTTTAGTTTCATCCTTTTCATCCAAAGATTTATTTTGATTTTCTCTTTTTCATCTTTACTTCCCCGAAACTTTTAAGTTCACAAACTTAGAAGTTTAGAGAATTTGAAAATATGAGAAAAACCAGTCATTATCAACATGCATGCACACATAAAATCATGCAAAAATCAAAATAAAACAGAAGAAAAATCTACTATATCCACATTGAATCACATGCCTGCAGTGAGATCATATCAGATAATAATCAGCACATTAAAATAAAAGAAATTATGGATAGTCATAGACTATAATTAAATCCTGATCAAGTGTGTTCCAGTTCAGCGTTACTGCAGTAAAAGAGACACTAGATCTAAGGACAGACAATGAGTGCCTTGACAAAAGAATCAACAAACTTACTTGTTAAATTCTTGGATTGATTAAGGTTGAATTAGATATGACATTATGTAACCCACGCTTAGACTTAGAAAGTCCGACCCTCATCAAGGTATGCAACCAAGCACTTTTACTCAACTTAAAAACCTGACATATATGTATAACCACATCTCATGTTTAGGTCAATGAGATAACCATCATGGTTAAATTAGTTGATAATCTTGGAGACAACCACCATGGACAAACCATTAGGTAATCCTTGAATCCGTTTCATAAAGAAATAGATAGATATGATTCATAAGAATCATAGGGCATCCATTTTGGACTTTGAAAGGATTATGCACATTAGCATCTTTTGCATCAGGTGAGAATATCTAGGTCTGTAATGACTTACAATAGAGGATACCTCGTCACTTCAAGTCTATGATGACTCATAACAGAGAAGTGAACAAATGCGATAAACGTATCTCATGGTTATTCATATCACCGCCAGGTGTGAGGTTGTGACTTGACAAGCAATCAATAAGATAAGTCAACACCACTCTTAGAACTAAGATCGATACACACAAATGCATAATTGATTTAGTTTAATCACAAAAATTTACTTATTCCATATAATTGCATGACCTTGTCTGCACTTCATATCTGATCACGTCAGACTACATTAGCTAGTGAAATATGCAACTGATTAAAACTGATGTACTATCATTTCTCACATATTGCAATGGCAGATTCAATCCTAAAGAATTGAACAACTAACATATTGTAATTTTGTATTTTCATTTTATAATTTTTTTTCTTTTTGCACTTTACCAATTTTGTATTTTGCCTTTTCTTTTTAGCACACACACAATATATACAATCAGGCAATTGACTTTGACGGTTTTACTTTTGAGTTGTTTAAGAATAGGAGGGAGGGTTATTATCATTTTGATAAAACAAAATCAGTTTTCAACATGATTAATAAGACCAATTGACTCAACCAAATACTCAAATCTTCCCGGTAGAAAACCTTTGGTAAAAAGGTCAACCAACTGTTTTTCAGTTGATATCGAATCAAAATGATTAAACCTTTTTCAGAGTTATCTCTAAGAAAATGATATCAAATTTCAATATGTTTTGTTTTAGAATGTTCGATAGGATTAGTTGTTATATAAACATAGCAACAGTGTTATCAATGTAAATATAGGTTTTGAGAAAATTGAACCCATAATCCAGCAGTTGGTTTTGCAACCAAAGAATTTGAGAACATCCTGCTAAATCAACTATGTACTCGCCTTCTGCAATTGAGACTAAGACATTTGTCTTTTTCTTACACAGCCAAGAGACTAATCGAGGACCCAAAAACTAACAACCACCCATGGTAGATTTTCTATCTTGACTATATACCCCATAATCACTATAAGTATATCCATGTAACTCAAAGTTTCCTTCAAAAGCATACCATAACCCTAGAGCTAGTTTTCCTTTGAGATACCTGAATATGCGTTTGACAGCGATAAGGTGAGATTCCTTCGGGTCTGGTTGATACCTGGCCCAAACACAAACAACATACATTATGTCAGGTCTAGATGTAGTTAAATAGATCAAAGATCCAATCATAGATCTATATAATGTTTGGTCTATAGATTTTCTTTTCGGATCAGGATCAATCTTGGTGTTAACGTCAGTTGGAGTTCTAATAGATTGACAATCTGGCACTTTGAATTTCTTTAAATAGCTTATCAACAAACTTCTCTTGATTGATAAAAATGCCATCTGCAGATTGTTTTACTTGCAATCCAAGAAAGAAACTGATTTCTCCCATCAAACTCATCTGGAAACGCGATTTCAAAATCTCTTCAAATTCTGAGCACAGTTTGTGACTGGTTGAACCAAATATGATATCATCAACATGCACTTGCACACATAGGAGATCAATTGCATCCTTATTTATGAATAAACTTGGATCAATCTTTCCTCTTGTATATCTATGTTGGATCAAGTGCTGGGATAGTGTCTCATACTAGATTCTTGGAGCTTGATATAGATCATATAGAGCTTTGCTTAGCTTGTACACACGATGAGAGAATTCAGCATCTTCAAACCTTGAGGTTGCTTGACATACACATCATCGATGATTGGTCCATACAAAAATGCACCTTTAACATCCATTTGGTACACCTTGAATTTCATATAAGAAGTATATGCTAGGAAGACACGAATTGCTTCAAGTCTTGCAACTGGAGCAAACACTTTATCATAATCTATTCCTTCCTCTTAGGTGTAACCTTGTGCTACTAATCTTGTTTTTTCGAATAATTATTCCATAGTCATCTGATTTTTTTCTGAACAACCATTTTGTGCCAATGGATTCTCTCCTTCAGGCAAATCCACCAGTGTCCACACTTCCTATTTGCGGAATTGTAGCAATTCTTCTTGCATAGCTACGATCTAACTATTGTCCTTCAATGCTTCAGTAATGTTTTTAGGGACAATTTAAGATAGAAAACATAAGTACAAGAAAAGGTTTGCTGATTCGGAGTGACTGCTTGTTGTTCTCTCATTCAAAGGACCAATAATATGAGAATGGGATGTTTCTTGTGAATACGAGATGTTGGAATCTCATCTTTGTAAATATTCACATATGGATTGGTTTGGTTCAAGTCGGAGAGCTGGTTCAATAGGATTGAAGAATGTGGAATGAAGTTCGGAACTTGAGTTGGAGAGTTGATAAAATAATCAAGCTTGTCATGACATCTATATCTCTGGATACTGATGAAGTTCCAGACTCAGGTTGGTGAATTTCTGGTCCATCATTAGGAATAGGTTGAGTGTAAGGCCCCATTCCCGGGATGCTCACAGCTGGTCAATCATTGCACAAAAACATATATTTACATTAACTTTAATAAAACATTGCAGCGAAAACATTAGAACAAACATTTCCTTTCATGATAATTGCTTTTGCAAAATAATATCACATCCATTACAAAACATCGTTTGTTCGTATTACAATGCAAAAACATTATACAAGGGAATGCCATCCAAAACAAGCCAAGTAGCCGCCCCGTGCCATCCTCAGCAACCGTTACCTGCCAACTGGAAAACACATAAAAAGTCAGCGTTTTTGAGTGAGTTCTAGTTTTATAAAATAAAGTACTTTTACTTCCGTTTAAAACCTTCCTTTACATTCTTACGTGATCAAGCATCATACATACACATAGATAATAACATTATTATCTTTTCATTCCTTCATATCTTTCACTTCATCATAAATGAGATTGCACAAAGCAAGAGCTCCACGTTGATCGACAACGAATGTCGATCCCTGTCGGTACACATCATCATGGTAGCTAACCCCCGATAGTTGATCCACACTACCAAGCACATAGCCCGCTCATGAATACAGATCAATCATCACACATTAGACTCACGTAAGTGAAGTCTATCATAGTGCTTGCAAGACTTTTCATTATCAAAAGGGCCCGGGGGTAACATTTATTAAGTTTCACTTTTCATTAATATTATCTTCCACTTTAATATATAATACTTCATGTTCATTTCATACCCATATCTCGTAAATAACGGAATAATACATAATAGGAACGTAAACTCAACATAGCACATTCATACATAACCACACATAAACATTACATACCCCATCACACATCATCACAAACATCATGCACCATCCATTCACAAACACATACACATGCACAACAAGAATAAGTCACCATAAAACATAACCGATCCTCCGGGGGACAACGGGGGTTCGGGGGCGGCAACCCCTCACAGCGGGGTCCTAGGGGCAACAACCCTAGTGGGGTCCAAGGGGCAATGCCCCTGGCTAGGGTCGTGCAGCCAGGTTAGCGTGAAAAAAATTCATTTTAACACTTTTACATAGCACATTTCCTTATAGAAAAATCTATCTTCCCGTTTAAATCTCTTAAAATCTTGGTCGTTTAAAACATATATTTAGTATGCATTTCCAGCCCCAAACTAGTTTAAAACCTTTAAAATAAGGGATCTAGAACTCACCTGTACTCGATGAGTAGCTTCTCAATCAAGCTTTCAGAGCAAGGGTTGCACTACATAGCCTACAGATAAGTTAACACTCAATGGAGTTAATTCTGCCTAATTTCGCTGCCAGATCAGCAGTTTCGCTGCTAGTTTCGCTGGCATCTTCATTGCCAGTTTTGCCTAACTTTCATTGGATAATCATGTCTGCGAAACTGCCTGTGAAACTATAGTTTCGCAGGATGACCCATAGTTTCGCTGGACGAATACGTAATTTCCCTGGATGAACACCTAGTTTCACAGAACAGGCTGAAAATTACGAACCACTCCATTTTTAACCCAAAACTTCAATCTTTTACATCCAAAACCTTAGTGTATCACCCAATAAGCTATATCTAAGCTTTTTTACATGTTTTCTTACACAAAAACGTGAGTTTTGGGGGAATCTTTGCCACTTTCAAAAACCCAAGCCCTAGAATCCGGGTTTACATCAAAATGAATGATTAAATGATGTTTCTTACCTAGATTCTTGGTATTTTCTTGTTGTTTGGATGCCCACGAACACCGATCTTCGATCCCGTGATCAACCGAGCCTTAAATCTTCACCTCTTCTCCAATTTCTCTCTCTACTCTTTCTCTATAGGGTTGAGTGTTGAGTTGCAAATAAGAGCTGCTCAAGCTGATTCGTTTATATATACCGAGCATTCCTAGGACCTTAAACTCGCCAAGCACATATCCCGCAAGGTCTATTCAGTCCATACTCCATTACCCGCTTATCTTCTTTAAATAATACTCCATTACTGGCTTATTTTCTTTAAATAATCTCGGTTAAGCCCATTATTATTAATTGGCTCGCTTTGACTTTATTCGGGGCGTTACATTGAGAATCATCAGAATTTTCAGGAACTTGTTATTGCTCAGGAATTTGTTGATCATGGCTCTCTGAATCGAATAAAGGATCTCTCATAAATGAGAAAAATGGATAGTCTGGGCTTGAATCATTCATATCATCAGAGTCGGAATCATCACTAAAGGATCCAAGATCTCCTACTTGTTTCCTGTTGACATAAGAAGATTCAAACAGATTAGAATTAAATGAGTTTGACAATGAGTTTAAATCAAATAACCACGCTGGACCATTTGCAACTGATAGAAAGGAATTTTCAAGGATTTAACATTGAATGTTTTAATGATAACAATCGTCTTAGAGTTATAAACTCTATACGCTTTAGAAGGGAAAGAATATCCAAGAAAGAAACCATCATCAGATTTTGAATCAAATTTTCCTAGCTTGTCATTTGAATTTAAAATCAAAACACGACAACCAAAAGATTTAAGATAATCTATGTTTGGTATTGTGCCAAACATTAACTCATAAGGAGTTTTCTGTTTGTCTTTCACCAATAGAGTACGATTTTGAATGAAACACACAGTTGATATAGCTTTATCCTAGTAAGTGATTGGAATCATGGCATCTGCTAACATTGCACGTGTTGATTCAATCAATGTTCGATTTTTCCTTTTGGCAACTTCATTTTGTTGTGGAGCTCTGGAGCACTGAACTGATAAGCTATCCATTTTCCTGTATAAAACTGGTCAACATTAGTATTTTTGAATTCTGTTCCATTATCACTTCTAAATATTTTTACTTTTTGATCAAGTTGATTTTCTAGGTTAGTGATAAACTCTTTTAATAATTCAACCATTTCAGATTTTGCACGCAAAAAGAAAACCCAAGAAAATCGTGTATAGTTATCAATGATAACTAAACAACACAATTTCTTTCTAGTGCTTTGCATGTTTGCAGGACCAAATAAATCCATGTGTAACATCTATAGAGGCTTTGAATTTGAGTTTATTTTCTTGGACTTATAAGCGCTCTATGTTGTTTCCCTTTTAAACATGCTTTGTAGAGATCTGATGTAGTGAACTTCTTTGATAGAATTCTAATTACATGATTTCCTGCTGCAATTTTGTTCATGTTTTTGAAGTTGGAATGACCGAGACGTCTATGCCAAAGCTGGCTTTCATCATTTGATGTGTGAGCAATGTGGCAAGTTGTTTCCGTTGAAGGATCAACATGAGACATATCTAGTTTGTAGACATCTCTATCTCGAACAACTTTAACAACCACCCACTCCTTGCTAATCTGAAATCCTGGATTTAAAATATAATAATAAGAGTCATCAAATAAAGAAGAATATGATTTATCGCATATTTGTAAAACACTTAAAAGATTAAAGTTCAACTGTTCACAAAAGTTGACTTTATCAAAACTTATAATCCCATTAGATATCGATCCATCAACGGTTATCTTTCCACCTGCATCTCTACCAAAGGCTACATGAGTACCATCTTTTGTCTTAAAGTCTTGAAGTAAGGCTTGATAGCCTGTCATATGCCGGCTACACCCACTCTCAACGTACCATGTGTTTACTGGTCTTCACGGGCATACCTGCATTCAAAGCCAATTAAGATGAGTTATTAACCCAAGCAAAGATGGTCTTGGGCTTGCCATATTTATCAATGATGGTAAATTGCTTGAAATGGAGTTTGTTCACATCAGGTGTCTTTTTAAACTTTGGGTTTTCAAGTCCTTTTTGGAAGACTGTCTGATTATCATATCTTTGTTTTGACCTCAAAGCATTAAATTTGTTCTCAAGATCATCATCAAGAAATTTTGAACCATCATTTGAAACATTAGAAAAAAATTTCTTGTTAAATGTTTCATTTTTCATTCTCACTAAGCATGGAACAAAATTTTCTTGATTGTACTACTATGATCTGACATAATACTGATTATCATAATCAAAATTGATTTTTCTGAAGGATCTCAAGCCCGGAGAAGATTGTGTTCATAATTCTTTAAAACCATAGTTTTGGTTTCTTTGAAAGTTTTGATATCTTTGATTACTAAAATCATTCCTAGGTGAGTTCTTCCTAAAGAAACTATACTCAGTATTATGATTTCTTTCATCACATAAAGCACAGTATTTGTTAAAATAACAATCAGCTATTGTGTAATTTGTCATATCACAGATGTGATGGTGTTTTTTAAAATAACACTCAGATGTGGGAGGCCATATTAGATCCTTGTTTAGAGTTAGGGGTAGTCTGGTTAAGCTGTTGTTTTTGATGTGTGAGTTTGGTATTTTGAATCTTAGGATTTTGCTTTTGAACTTTCTCCCAACTCTTTAACTCCTTAGATACAAATCTTTTGCCTTTGGCCCATGAAATAGAGATGGCCCGGACCCAAGATTCAGATGGGCTAGATGATGTACAACGGAAGACTTAGCACCTGAACTTGTTTTCAGATTAGAGTTAGATTTGATCTTAGGTTTTGATATTGTTTTAGAGATTGTGTTCATGTCAAAAGTTCGTGCTAACACAAACTTTACTGGTTTAATTTCACTTGATTGATTGATTGGTTCAGATTGTTTATTTTTAGAAGATGCTTTTCTTTGATTTATTGTTCTTGATGACTTTTTAGTGCTTTGAGTTTTGATTGAATCTTGAAAATATTCTTTTTCAGATTCTTTCATATTTAATTCAATTTGGTTTGTTTCAGAAGAGATTGAATCATCAGAATATGAATTATCTGATTTATCTTCTTTGGATTTCCTTTTTAACTTGTTTTTGGTGTCATTAGTTGTGTTATCCTCTTGTTCAAGTTCATTCTTCTCTATGACACATTCATCTTTTGGTACAAACGAATTTTTATTTTTTTGTCGAGGTTCATAAGATTTGACTTTAATTAGATGACCATTATTTATCTTTTCTGAATCTTTCTCCTCAAATATTTCAATGTTTATTTTTACAATTTCACTTTTAACATTTTCTTGAACATTCTTTTTTTTCTTGAAATTATTTAAGCTAAGCTTTATTTTCTAGTGAATGATCATGGGTATTAAAATTTTATGGTAAAGTATTTGAGATAGATTCAGGCATAGGTTATGTGTAAAACCTAGACCTATTTTATCTTTATCTTTCCTTCTATTCACCAGTTGCTCAACTATAGTTTTGAGCTTTTTACTTTGGCTAAGTCAATTTCAATAGCAGCATGTACCAATTTCTCTTGTTTAATGGTTTTTTGTCATTTCTTTAACTTGTTTCTTAACAAATTCAAGTTCTTTTAGAGTCTTGTTCCAACTTGATTGAAGAGATATGTTTTTTTCATCAGCAACTTTATGATCATCTTTCAGTTTACTGTGCATAGATTCTTCTTACTTCAACTTGTCACATATTTTGAATGAGTATGTTTTATAATGTTCAACTTGTTCAAAAAATTCTTTATTGAACATTTTTTCTCTTACTTTTATTGGAAGTTTAGGATATGAACTTGAAGACTCAATGTCAGATGTTGAGTTTAGAACCTTTGGTTGTTCAGACTTTTCCATGAGTGCAACTTCTTCTGAGTCCTCCTTTGGATTAGATTTGTCACTCTAGTCATAGTTTGCCTCATTTTCTGATTCATCTGTTTTTAGATCATTGTTTTAAGACCAGTCTTCGTTCATCGCAGAAATCAGTGCTAAACCTGAAGTAAGATCAGCTGTAAATTGTTTAGTATAAGCAATCCATTCATGACCATCCTTTATGCTTACAACTAATGTTTTCTTTGGTTCTTCAGTGGTCTTTTGTTCATCTTTTGATTTTGGCATTGGTAGACTCTAATATGGCTTGTGGAATGTCTTCTGAGTATGTTGTTGATATTTCTGACTATTAGAACTGCTTTGGCCATTTCCACTTTGTGTTCTTGGAGCTTTACATTCTTTAGAAAAGTGGCCATAGTTGCTGCAACTAAAACATCTTGACTTTGACTAATCAAAGCCAACTGTTTTATTGCCACTAGCCTTATAGTTTCTATTGACATATAAATGCTTTTGTGTTCTGTAAGCAATCATTACCATTTTCCAATTAAGGTCCATTTCTTCTATGTCATTAGGACCCATCTTAAATCAATCCTGCAAAATTAAATCAACCTGAGTTAAATGATTACCCTGATAAGCTTGAAAGCTTACCATAAAGGTTGTAAATGCAGTTCTGGACTATTCATCCTATAAAAGGATGTTTATAACATCTTTAACTTTGCTAGAATTAGTAGATTTAGAAGATGGATCTCAATATGAGTTTTAGGCATTGTAGGTTTTGGATGAGACTGTTGTTATGGCTAAGTTGAATAGATAGGAGTACTTGTGAAGAATCCTGTTGCACCCTAAAAGGATCATACATGCCAACTTAATTGGTGAATTGATGATTGCTCAGCTGAAATCCCACAAGTCCAAGAAGAAATGCGGATGAAGATCTGCAAGGAAAATAACAAGTGTTATCTTCCGCATTAGTTAATGCGGAAGACATAACTCTGATGCGGACAAGTGTTTACTCTTCCGCATTGACTAA
>BJCM01267885.1:0-16305 GCA_018326385.1 Flaveria bidentis
ATATTTACCATTTAAACCCTTGTGTTTTGGTATTTTATAAAAAGACACTCTTTTAAACACTTTTTAAATGGTTTTTAATTACAATAATAAACATATAAACTTATGGTAACAATTATATATTTTTATCTTTATAAAACACAAAACATATAAATAAATAGGCACGTTTCCACGTTACGCGATAAAATTCCTTAATTAACATTTAAATTGTGTAAACACATAAACATAACATAATAATCATCTAATCAATTAGATTATCAATAATGTAACATTATTAATTATTATTAGGTCACCAACGTTAAACGACAACTAGTGTGTGCTTACGACACGTGTATGCAAGATTTAACGGAACTAATGGAGTTTGATAACGGAAATTTACCGGATGTCACATTTAAAACTAAGGAACATATATTCCATATTTTATATTTCACCCACTAGTTAGGGTCATATCATTTTTCACATTCTACCCACTCCCTCTTGAAAATGGATCCACCACTTTTCACTCCACTAATTTTTTGTTATTTGAATATCAACTAATATTATGTGTGTGGGCTTTCTTTCACTTCAATCTTCACTGATTTGGGTAGAATTCACGCCAACCTTTCACTATTGTGGACCACAATACGCGACGAGATGTTTCACAAGTGGCCAGGCTCACGACATTGTCCATGAGTATCACACCACCAAGTTTAATGGTGGGGGAGTCATCCTTAAACTTTTTAACTTCTCACATTATATTTCTCTTTCATATCAGCGTCACATTATTTTCCTTCCCTAATAATTTTACGGGTCCTATTTTTCTATCTAGTCTAACCTTCTTTTATAAAAAATGAAAATAAATATATTTAATAATAAAAATTATAACTTAAAAAAGTACATTGCATTAATAATAAAATTTTAAAATTCAAGAAAACTACATGATAACAAAATCCTAACTTAAAAAGTATAATTATATGTCGAGTGTGAGTACGTGGACTCTTGAAATATGTTTCACATGACTTGTGTGGATGATGTGGAAGGCTTCCTTAGGACGTAATTTTCTAGTTGTTTCTATCTTTTCCTAAAAATCATTTTGAACAGGGGAGTTCGTATGTATGAAATGAACTTAAAACATTACGATCGTTGTGTAAGACTATATTGTGTGATATAATGTAAGTGTAGATGATTTTTCTAAAACATTACCATCTTATTTATGAAATGATATACTCCGTTGATCGAAGATCGTTGCTCCTCCTTTTTCTAAAGCTGCATGTATGGGATTGTGTTCTTTCAACAATTCCCTCTCCTCTAAGAGCAAAGAAAATGACAGTCATGTAATTGGATACAAACATGATCCATGTACAAAAAAATGGTGAAAATTGAATATACTTACTTCTTTCTTATATTGATAATTTACCATACGGAGGAAAAATTAAATAAGAGTTCAAATAAAAAAATGTTTCTAATATACAAAAAATGTAAGAAACAATATTAACCATTAATCTTTTTAATCAATGTTTAATATCAAATTGTAGAAAATAAAATTATTAAAAGGGTATTTTATGCAATACCATTTTTGTTGACTTTTCATCCACTATTTTTAAACTTTTATGATCTTTATATATAACACTACTAATTGTTAAAAATTACACTATAAATGTGTTATTATCTTCAAACTGAGTACACTGTTGTTATATAAAAAAAATAAAAAATATCATGTATTTCAGCTCATGATTCTTACTCGTTATTGTGTTTTTCTGTTTGCTATTGTATTTTTCTGAACACAATGTGTTTTATTTAAATCATGAATTTTAGAAAACATAAATGATGAAATATCATGTTATTACTTCTAGTATGTTTAACATACTGATAAAATAGCACATTAATAATTTATCTAATGCAGTAAAAATAATGACAAAATAACATGAAATGATATAAATGTAAAACTTAATAAAAAATATTTCATTACTATTTTTGTTCGTAATTATGTTTTTCTGAATATTATTTTGTTTTTCAAAAATGATAAGAGTTTTAAAAAAAATATTATAGAATAACATCATTGTGTAATTTTAACTATAAAATACAATGATATAAAAAACAAAATAATAAATACATATAATAAATGAATAAATATATTTGCTACAATGATATGTTATATTTCACACCATAACTTAACATATAAAACATAATGACTCGACTTATTTGACACAATGCTAAAAATATATTTCTCTTTAATAACATTAAAAAGACACATATTAACACACAATCATTATTAATTGTTTTACATTAAATATTTTTATACTATTATATTAGTTGTTAACAAAATGAAATGGCTAGTTTATTCTAGGAATTGATTAAATAGAGTATTGTGATTTTACAATAAGTGAAGATGACGTTAAGCTATTATTAGATCATCATAGTAGGTTTCTTACAATTTTGTGAGTGAAATCTTTAAATGATTGTTTATGGTTGCGAGTGAAGTAAAAAGGGAACGTTATTGTTCATCTGTAATTTTATTTAAAAAAATTGTTCATCTTATATATTTTTTTAATATTTTTAAAAAATGATTGTGAATGGATAAAAGAGAAAAAATATGATAAAGATACAAAAAGTATTATTTAATTAAAAGAAGATAAGAATTTATGATTTTTAATGTAATCTATTATAATAAAAAAATATTTTAAGAAGTCACTTGGCACAATTCTAAATCATCTAGTTTTAATTTTATCGTTTCTCTCTCCTATTAAATAATTGTCTTAAATACTAATAGTATTATTAATTTTCTTTTAAAATTAAAATTTATTTTTCAATAAATTAACAAAATTTTAAAAATAAAATTTTTTTCTAAAACAACATACATGTTTAAAAATATGAAGTATTTTAAAATGGTTTTTTAAATGATTTTTTATAAAACAAAATAACTAAAATTAGGAGTTATCATAAGAAAAATTTTAATATTGATTTTTTTTAAAACAGTTTATTTTGCAATAAATGTTTATTAAAAATGCAATTAGGGCTTAAAAATAAAAGTTTAAAATAATGATATCATTGTTTTATTACTTATATAATTACTCATGCAATTTCAATCATATTATTTTATAATTATTTTATTTTCATTATTAATTATTTAATATTTTATTTATTCAACCCATGTAATACACGGAGTATTAACCTAATTATATAATAAAGATAAAGAACCTAATATTAATGTTTTTAATGAACTAAAAACATACAAAAATACAATGAGCAATGAACATGAGAATACGTATTTCTCTAAGAACTGAATTGATATAAGATTGATAAAAACAAAATAAGATCAACATACATAAAATCCATAAATCAGATACATTATTCGATAAAATTACTATTGTGAAAATCATGACAAGAAAAAGTTTACGATTTATGACAAAGAGGTCTAAGAAAATAATAAAATGTCTTAGGCCGGTTTAATATTCTAAACAACATGGTACCATTTCCTTTACTACTTTTAATAATATATCCTGTTCGGATATAATATATTGCAAATTTAATTATACATAAACACGATGAATATAGAAGTCACATTCATGAACCAAGAGAATATTGTTGTTTGCATATTCGTTGATCATAGCAAGCGTGTTATTGCTATAATTAATGTTAATTTAAAAGGCTTATATGTAATCATAATTATATACTACTTTTATTTAAAATAATATTGTAACACGTATAGTAGGGTTCATGCGTAATAGTCGTTTAAAAATTTTGAGGGTTTTAATAAAATCAAATACACAAACCTGCCTCGCACATTCATCTAAGTCATTTGGTTGATGTCACATTTCGATTCGGGATACTAAAAAAAGTAACTAATAACATAAAAAGAAAAACTTAATATCCTTTTTTGTTTTAATGGAAAAGTCCCTCAAACAATTTTAATAAATTTAAAGTCTCACAACTTGTAAAACACACGGAAAAAAACCATTAAACAAAATTTAACTTGTGAAAAGTATATGTAATTTTGAATTCATTTTCAAAATAAGGACCATAAAGTGACATTAAATAGTTTGTCTAAGAAACTTCTCTTTTCAATTCTAATCATAACATGTGAAATCGGCCTTTTTTAGGTTTTATGAATCAGTTTGATTACATTTTTAATTAATTATAATTTATTTTAATATAGATTCTAATTATTTTATTAATTTTATAATGGGTTATATCATTATTGTAATAGATTTTTTGTTTTACCTTTTTTTCTTTTTAGATTCGCATTTGATTTAATGTCTCTTAAATCACATATTATACCATTACAACGTGATTACTTTATCTATGTTTTCATATAATTTTTATTTAACGTTCACTCGCCACAAAGTGCATTACTTTTATCTATGTTTTCATATAATTTTTATTTAACGTTCACTCGCCACAAAGTGCAGGTAAAACCCGCTAGTTTAAAACTATTTAAGAGTTAACAAATTATCATTTTGGAGAAAGTTTAAAACTTCATGCATAAGACAATAAGTTTAAGACCTTAATATCTAAAAGTTACTCTAGTGACTTCTTCGTGTGTTTTCTACAGATTAAGAGACAAAGTATATCAAAATTAGATTGTCGTACTTATTTATGAAAATTTGAAAAAGTAATTAAAAAATATATTGATGTTTTTAATAAAATTAACACAAGAAACTACAGAAGTTACAATATAAATTTCAAGTTCTTGTTATTGATATATTTTACAATATTATGTGATCATATATCATATATTCTTTTAAAACATACATCGAGACAACATTAAAATCTTGCTATAAATATGTATTTATTTTTACTTTCAATATATATTAAACAAAACCCGATGTTTAAAATTGTAGTGAGTATTACAAATGTCTATAGATTAACATTTTTAACAACAATTCTTATTACCATAAAAATAATCACAATATGTAATTGCATACTGTAGAATTTCTTGATTACGGTACACACCATTTACGACCTAAATATCTCCTTGGTAGCATATATACAGATTAATTCATAGTATATCTTAGATAAAAATATAAAAAAAAAATCAAACTAGAGTTTTTAGGGGAGAAATTAACCCCGTGGTTACAAACCTGAATGCTTGTTTACAAAAATATTGCAGCACTTGTAAACTAATTTTAAACTATGATAGTTTTAAGGAGAAGTTTTACTCCAGGCTTTCCCTTTAAATTAAGAAAATGCATATTTATCTTTGACAAAATTCGTTACAACGAATTTAAATGAACATTTTATATGCATAGATTTGAACAAGTTAATATATATATGCTGGAGTCGTAGCTGACCAAATTAAATTGATAAAGTTTATATGTATAGATTTTAAATTAATAAGAAAATAATGCCGTCAAGAAAAAAATATTGAGAAAATAATGATTAAAAAACCAAATAATATTTTATAATAATTTAAACATTAATTCCTAACAAATTAGTCAAACATAACAAGATTTATGGGGACAATATACATATCTTCTTCGCCAACAATGATGCATACTATATCGCACTTTATATTCTCAGAATAATATGTTAGATTAATCAATGCAAACATTTAATAGCATGTTATCAAACTTTACAAGGGTTTGTGGCATAATTAACATATATTTAACCAGTGATCAAACATTTATACTACATTTAATTGTCAACAAAATATCATATTCAGTTAAATTTTGTTATTACTATACGAAAGATAAAAATTAAAACAAATATTTATTTCCGAACTAACACCAAAGCCTCGAACAAAATTCACAACCACCACACACTATGCCTCTTCGATATTGTTACATAAAGGAATACAAACACTTTGCCTTAAAAAATCATCATTCTTTATTCGTCTTCAAATAGTTATGAGCATACTAAAGCACAAAATCACCTTTTTGGTTTTAGAACAAGTTAAATACGATATAGAGCCCTAAGCCCTCGGATGTCATCTGAGTTCAATCCTTTAGTTACTCCAGAGCTAAAGGTAGGCCACATTATTGATTTTTGATATTGGCTATGACCAAGGCCGAGTAGGTGTCCTATTTCATGTAATGCCAATGTCTCAACATCATAAGCGTTTCGGACCGCTCCAATCACCCAACGGTCATCTGCATCGAAGTGGAACCGTCCATCTGTGGGGGCAAAAGCATGGGCTAGTACTCCACCAGGCCCATCAAAGTTGGACCCATCTCCATGGGCTCCACGTGCAAAACTAATCTTTATGTCAGCACTTCGGTAAGTTCTAGCTCTTGAAAATCTAAAGTATTGAGAAGCACTAGCCCATTTTGCAAAAGCTCGTGCAACAGGGGGCATGAAACGTGTAGGGAAACGTGATCCAAAGGCATAAGTAAGATGCCTTTTTCCCTTGGGCCATTTTGGTCTTCTTGGAAAGAATTGGTAATGAGAGACTATATGTAACGATTTATTAGTATGCTGATGAGTTTCCTTATCAGGAAAGCCACAACGAGGCATGACCATCCTGGACACCGTTGGTGCATCAAGTTTTCCGGTGGCATTGAGATGGTTATAAACTTGGTATGATTTTATGGCTACCTCAAGCTCTTCATCAAAATCATCTTCGTCGGGATTTGTGACATTAGGGTTGTTTTGGTAGTTTAGGTACCCAAAATGCCTAAGATAGAGTTTAAGGTTATGGATGTCTTTTACTCTTTCACCCTTACGACACCCTTGTATATTTTTAAGAAACCCAAAGGGTGACGAACGTGCACTCTTGTTTAGTAACTCATTCGGTTTCATATGTGGGTGATGAGAATGAGAAAAGACCGGAAGAAGAAAAAGAAAATAAATTAAAATACATAAAAATGGAAAAGAGAGTTTAGACTCCATTGGAAAGAACATGTTAAATTATGCATCTTCATTGGACCCTTGAATCTCTATTTATAATGATATCCTTACCTTTTTAATTTATTATTTTAAGGGTTTGAAAAAGTTGTATGAAGGATTGTGAACTATGATAATAACTAAAAAAAGGTACAAATTCTTTCAATAATTGAGGAACAGTCAATAGTTGACTTTGATAACTAAGAAAACTCAACTGACATGCTCGCATGAATTTATCGTTTTATCATTTATTTAATGTTTTATTGATCATAATATAATGTTATTTGTCCGTTTAATTATAAAAAACGATGTCAATGGTACTTTAATTAGTTAAATGGTTTAATAACTTAAATAGCTATACAAGAATCTTCAGCTTGTAGAAGTTCTCAATGTTTCAAGGTACACCTATATATACAAGATATTAGAAAACTTATCTAGCTTATTTGAGAATAGGTTAATACAACTTCTTGAAAACATTTGTATACAATGTCATCTCATATGACCAAACAGTCGCCTTAATTACTCAATTTTAAAGTCAAAAATATGTTTTCACCAGTGCAAGCAGCCGTAGCAATGTTGTTTCAGTAGCAACTTGTGTGTCGTTATGTAAGTAAATTAGTACCAACGAATGTACTTGTTACAGTTTTATCCTAATCGTTATGCATGTGAATTAGTACCAACGATTGTTAGTGTCCAGAGCTACTTTTTAGCCTAATCGTTAAAGTCATGTTTATAATACCATTACAATCCCATAACTGGTTTGGCTCAAAGTCAATCTCACATAATCGATTAAGACTACAAACTAATGTTCTGTGATTTTGATTGGCCGATAATATGATAGAAAAATAGTTCAGGTTATGGAGGTTGAGAATGACATTACAAACAAAGTGCATATGAGAATCGTGTAAAAGCCTAAAATTAGAAAAAAGAGTGGTAGTCAACTAGTAGAACTAAAGAGGTGAGAGTCCGTCAAGAACATACCTAGTGAAAGCATGAAACCGGAAAGAGCACACCATTACTACAAGACATGAAGTGTTGTGTAAAAGGTCCGAGACATAAAAAAGAGACTTACGTACGCGGGTGGTCCTTGTGATTAGGCCCGGTTTCACTTTTGGAGTTTTGGTCCCTAACTCTCGAAAATTACAATGTTGGTCCAAAACTTTACATAAACATAACAACGATGGTCCCTGAAACGGATAGACGTTAAGTTTTTCAGTTAATATTTTAAAAATGACTTAAATACCCTTGTATCATTGTCTTCTCCAATTGATTCTAGCAGCTCTCCAACTCCGGCAGCCTATCGTTGCAACGAAACCCACTATCTCTTGTGATGGAGACAATTATGGTGATGGTGGCGACATAAGTTGAGCAGATATGAATCTCTGTAATAACTATGAGATCTGAATCGCATTAACAACTATTAGATCTGATGCAGATAACGGAGGTGGAGGGTCACTGGAGGTGGAGGGTCGAAGATGGACGTGGAGGTTGTTGGAGGTGGTTGAAAGTGGTGATGGTTGAAGTTTGAAGGTGGTGGTGGTGATTGAAAGTTGATAGTGGTGGTGGTTGATGGTGGTGTTGATTGAAGGTTGAAGTTGGTGGTGATGGTGGTGGTTGAAGGTTGAAGATGGTGGTGGTTGAAGGTTGAGAGTGGTGGTGGTGGAAGGTTGAGGGTGGTGGTGGTGGAAGGTTGAGGGTGGTGGTGGTGGAAGGTTGAGGGTGGTGGTGGTGGTTGAAGGTGGTGTTGGTGGTGACAGTGGTTGAAGGTGGTGGGGGTGGTGGTTAATGGAAAAGAAGAAATGTGAAACCTGACACAAAGAGGATTCGATTAGGCCAATAAAATATATAATTATACCCGCAACCCGTAACCCATAACCCAAGTGATCAAAGATTATTTCGTTGATTTTGTGTGAACAAGATGAAGTCAGTGGCTGTTATGAATACCGAACTCTATAGCTGGTGGTCATGATGGTTGCGTTAGTAGAATAGTAAGAAGTTTGGAGGCAGCGATGGTAAGTTATGATGATTCCGTTAATGATGACGTGGAAATACGGAGGTTTCAACCTAGTGACGACGACGAACCACATCCCTGGTTGGCCTCGAACATCAACGTAACCAATAATTTCACTCTCACAGCCATGAATACAACGGAAATGGAGATCAATGGAGCTCTAAGAGAGAGAACTCATAAATTGTTTGATGATGACGATGTCGTTTTTGAGTTTTGCGTTTGAGAGCATTCACACAAGGTTTCTTATACTTATCATTATAATTACATTAAAAAACACTACTTATTCTTTCTTCTTCTTAATTAAATAATGGTTCATTATACTTTATCATATATTTTCTTTCTCCTCCACTTATAACATTTTACAACCATTTCTTAAAATATAAGAAAAAACATTCACGTAAATATAAGGTATCTACGGTGAATGTTTTGAGACGAACTTTTTGTCATGTGTGTAGTATGTGAAAGAGAGAGTGTGACAGATAGGTGCTAAAAATGCATGTCACTTAAAACACATGTGTACCCCCATCCCCAACAAATATTGTATCATTCACTTAATTTGTTAAAAGCATTTCCACGTGGACTAGTAATGGATAGGAACTGTAGACAAAATCTCTAATTATTATTAGTAGAAATGTTTTCACACGCGTTGCGCTGGAAATTACATCACAAGTGATCTTAGCGGCAGTTGTGTAATTTTCCAACCATGTGCTTATACATCCAATATAACAGCTCACAATGACCGAGCATAAACAAACAAAATCAAATCAATGAAAAATATTGACATCCACGTCTTGCATGAAATTGTCCGTAATCAAAATAAACAGAAACGACTTGCATAGTAGACAACATACAATATGATATTGCATTAATGTCACAAAACCCACTTGTTATGGTGATGAAATCCATAAGACTTTCATAGATTTCTTTGTAAATGTCATGGAATTTTTCATTCTACTCTACGTTCACTCTAATAAGAAGAGTCTTCTTGTGAAGAAGTACTGACAAAAAATCAATAACATGTGGTAATTCATTGTTAGTTACATGGAGAATAAGAAAAAAGAGTTTAGGATCTCTAAACTGTAGTAAATAGTAATCCCGCGCAAGTAGCAGCAGTGTAGAAACGATCTGTAACGACTAAAAGAAGAATCTAAAAGAAGAACCACTAAGCAAAAGAAGTAAGTTGTTATAAGTACTGCTATGAGGCTTTTTCTTTATTGTAGTTAGGTGTTTAACCATTTGGGTGAGTGAACAACAAAGCAAAAAGAAAGCACGATTTAGTTAATTTTGATTTCAACTTCTATTTAGTTTATACATAGTGTATGTCAAACCTCTTCTTATTATGCTTACAATGATGATTGCACTAGCTAATTAGAGGAAATACATACCATAATTATAAATTGACAGAAAGATAAATTACTAAATGAATATAACTATAAACTCATCTTCAAACATAAGACAATCTTCTTAACTTATCTGTTTCTGAAAATAAAGGGGACATTGTGAAATGTTGATTAGTAAAGAAAGAGAAAGCTATGCAACAAATATCATAGGGTTTCGATTTCTAAATCATAAAAGCTTAGTTGAAAATTTTACACAACATTAAACTTTATTGTGTAGCTGTAGTTCATCTTTTATAAGAGTATAATTGTAATAAATAGTTATACACAAAACATAAAAACACTATGTATAATGCTTAAAGGAGGTTGAAATTAGTACTATATAAATTAGTTAGTTAAAATTAAAATTTCTAGCTTAGTTATTAAGTATCTTTTGTATAAATACTAGTCTTGGTTACTAAAAGTTTATCGGATCAAGTTAATGATCTATAAAGAACAGAGAGAAAGAGAAGAGATTTGTTTGTGTGATATTTTTGTGTTTTTTTACATTATTCAAACAATACAAGAGACGATTTGATGTGTTGTTTGAGAAGATGAAACTGAGTTCGTAACTGAGATTGTTTGGTAAAAACAATCTGAACAAAGGAGTCTTCAATCGATTTCCATAGAGAAGCGGTAGATGTGGAGTTTCGAGCAAGATGAAGAATGGACGATGAAAAAGTTGTAGTTATCAAGGCTTGAACATAACCATCATTCTTTTCCCAAGCATCTCTTTCGACTGAATTAACTCACATGTAGATCCGATGTCAAAAGCTTCAATAAGCCCAAGTCTTCAAAATAGTTACAATTTGGTGCTTCCAGTTTAGATAATTGTTATCATCAAGTTTAATGGATAGAAAAATTGCAATGCTTGGTAGAGTATTGACTGAAGCTGTGGTATTGATCGTTGCAAAAGAGGAACAAGAAGTTGTAGACATGATTGTTTGCCTGAATTTGGCCGGAGCTACAGTACGGATTGCAAGAATAGTCAATGGAATCCCAGAGCTAATGCTAGCTAATGCTCTGATACCATAAAGTACAGAGTGAAGGAGAAGAGATTTGTTTGTGCAATATTTATGTGTTTTCTATATTATTCAAACAATACAAGAGAGACTTTATATAAAAGCCTCAATAATCTTCTAGAAGAATCTATAACTAGATAATAACCACCTCAACTAATCTCAACAACCATAATAACCAACTCAACTATCTCAACTAACTCTCTAATAATCTAAATCTCTTGTTTGATTATGATTGTTTTGAATATAAAAAAGACTTTAAATAGTTTATTAGTAAACTAAAGACGTAAGAAAATTCAAAACATGCTTAGTAAGAAGCTTAAAACTATAAAGAGCTCATTATCAAAGATTAAATAAACCATATCTTTTAACAACTTATTCAGTATGTCAATGTAAGCCTAAGCTTGGAATTAGAGAGAAGACTGAAATTTGAAAAGGACTAGTAAAATTGAAGAATTGAAAATTCATAAAGACATATGGCCAAAAGGTTAAGCGTTGAAGAGCTCGCTGTCGATATGAGAGTTGCAGTGCCGTATAGAAACCAAAAATCCATAAACTCAAAAAAGTGTGGAAGTCGATTAGTATAGTTGTAACAACTCATCCGTTGGACCATGTGAAATGCACAATTAATGATTAGTAGAAGCAACAACTAGTAAATTTTATTGATCCTTGAAACATCATTTGTAATGAAGTTTACAAATAACTATTTTTAAAGTCTATGCTTCCTGAAGCCACTAAGGATGATTATCCTCACGACTCATACATTTTTCATCCCCGCTTGCACAAGTATACTTAAAAATAACGCCAAAGAATTTTAGTGAGCTCATGAGACATTGTTTGTAAGTAAAAAAGTTATTATGCATTACAATATGGGTCGTATTTCGGTCAGAGGCTTGGAGTTTTTCATAGCTTCCATAACAACTCATCAACAATGGACCGTATTCCCCTAGTCATCACATGGGTATAGGTGCCTCACATGGACATACTGCCCTAAGGGACATTCACCCCGCACGCATTATTAATCGGTGAATAGGATCATGGAACTACGTGCCTATAGATTTATTTAGAAGTGCTTAATTACATAACTAGGAATAGGAACATGGAATGGTTAATAATCACCGAAGTTAGCTTTGAGTGCTTAATTACTAAATGTTTTAACGACATACGAGGGACAGTCGTTAACATTAGGAAACTTTTGTGCTACAAAGGTCAAGGGCAACATGATGAACACGAAGGTGAAGGGACTTCAGTGGTTAACATAAAAGTGAATGGGCGACTTGCAAAGGCATTGGTCGATACCATAGCAACTCATAACTTTATTACCAAAGAAGATGCTAAGAGGCTTGGTCTAAAGATCTCTACAAGAGAATGATTGCTAAAAGACGTCAATGGTAATGCTAAACCAATTGAAGGAATGTCCTCGGTTGTCAAGACAAGGTTCAGGACATGGCAAGTAAGTTAATTTCTCGGTAGCACCATTAGGCAAATATAAGATCGTCCTTAAGATGGACTTTTTCATAAAAACAAAGGTCATTCTAGCACATTTTTTAACACTTTGTACATAGTCAAGCGCGATCAAGTACATACCGCAACGGTGGTGTCAAGTACTAACCACGAGGTAAAACGTCATCCGTCTTGCAACAAACAAAAACATCGCTTAAGAAACATGACGATGACGTTGTGGGTTTAGGTAGGGGAGAATGTCATGACCTGCCTAATATCAAGTTGTGTATCTAGGGCTCCATAAGTTTCCGAAAACATACAGTGACATCTAGGGCTATGTGGAAGACTTTAAAACAACCAAAAACGTTCTGGACCAAAAGGGAACACAAAGGAGCATCTAGATCAGTCTTGAAACATCAAGACGATCAAGATATTTCCCAAGAAATATCTAGAAGATGGTACGCCGAGAAGGGTTTAGAAAAACCTTAATTGATCCATGAGATATCATGTATAGTTTTAGAAGACTTTGTATTAAGAATGATCTAGATATATGGAACTAGTATAAATAGGTGATGAAGTCCTTATTTGTAACTACCCAAAAACTCACACAATTCTTACTCTTGTACTTGTAAAGCACACTTCTAAACAACCTTGTAAGCAATACAAAGTCATTTATATTACGAGCTTTGAAACACTTCTTCATTGGAACTTGAATTGTTACTAAATTTGGGTCCACTAAACTTAGAACAAGTGTAAGTGTCGCACAAGGTTTGAACTCCTTAAGATTATACTCATTTGCAACTTGGTGTTGACAAAAACAAATTATTCCTACCAAAAATTATTTTTACGCTTTATTAATCTAAATAGGTCTACATAGGCTCTTGTGTCTGCGTGCAGACCACGTGTTATTTTAGCTTGGAAGGACAATAGACTGGCATATCCCATATCTTTTTATTGGATGTGATTAGGGGTCTGTGAGAGCCCTTTCTCAAACTTCCATGCACTCGCCTCTTTCTTCTTGGAACCCTACATACTAATATTGCAACAACCGGCTCTTCCCCAATAAACTCAAAGTATGTAGACATCTTTGCTCCACCACCTCAGGAAACCTTATCACAATCTCAACGGGTTCACCCCTCTCCACCAAATCAAGGCCAACATTGTTATATGCCAAGTCAAATGCCTAGTCAACCGCCTACGCAGACCACACACACACATTGTCATATGCCGACTATTTGTTTTTTCAAAGACTATTCATTAAAAAAACATATGCGCGAGTTCTTCCTAGTGTAGATTTTGATCCAACCACTGCTAAGGTCTGTAAAGGGTTAAACACCCCCACCCACTGTCCACCACCATCCACGACCATCGTCCACCACTACACCGTCCACCACCACCATCGTCCACCTCCACCCACCGTCCACCTCCACTCACCGTCCACCATCACCACCACCATCCAGCATCATTGTCCATCACCACCACCACCATTGTTGTACACCACCATAAGTTTATTTTGCAGCTTATAGACGTTAAAAAATAGAAAGTGTTTCGGCCCAACAATGACTGTTTTGACCCAAACATAACTGTCCGGCCAGACTGAATACGATTAAAAAAATACCTCTAATTAACTTAAAACTTGATAGAGTTTGGCTACCATCTAAAAAAGCCTAAAACTTGAAAAGAGTGAGGTGCTAAGTAGAAGTGAAGAACAATAGATACCGGTAAATACTTAATAAAACACGACTCTTTAAAATCATTTGGGCTATCATAGGAAGCAATGAAAAATATGTGAAGGGCCTGAAATTTGAGAAAAAAAAGGGTCAATTAGTATATGTAATGCAAAGTAAATAATAACTAAAACATACCCATAAAGATCTTATCCAGGCTGTCAAAACAAAAGGCTATGATAATCGTGTACAAAGCCTAAAAATATGAAAATATCGGTAATTCAAGAACATACATGATAAAAAGCTTAGAACTTAGAAAAAGCTTGTTGTGAGTATGAGACTCAGAGTGTCGTATAGAAAGCCTGAAACATGAAAAAAGAATGGAAGTAGATCAGTAGAACTAAACAAAATTTAAAAATAAATAACATACCTTGTAGACTACTAACAGAATACTACATGTACCACTTAAACCCTAAAATTTGGAAAGGAGTGAGGGTCGAATAGTATAACAAAAGAAAAATAAAGATAAAATAAAATATACATTGTTTGCTCACTAACATCTTAATTATTCAAGCACTCAAAGGGAGACTATGAGAACCGTATAGACAACCTAAAATTTATAAAAGATTCATAGTCGATAAATAAAAAGCTTAAAGCATAAAAAAGCACTTGAGCTGATGAGTACAACAAAAGAAGAAACAAAGATTAAAAACAATATCTCGTTAGCATCCTAAGACTTGATAGAGTTTAGCTGGGACAGGAGACTGTGTATATGCCTGAAACTATAAAAAGATTGAGAGTCATGTATTTACGAAGGGTATAAATGGACAGGAGTCAAACTTCAGTGGTTAAACGGTGGTTCAACGGCCATTGGTGATGGTGGCGCCGTAGGAGTTGTTGCTCCGGTGGGAAAGTCGTCGGAGAAAGGTGTTTTGAGAGTTTGGGGTTTACCGTACGTGTGGAGCGTAAAGGTAATAATAAAACGATGTGGGTGAGAAAATCAAATCTTAAAATTTATTTGGGTGTTTAAGAAAAACATTTGGGGTCAGCTTAAAATACCTTACTACATGTTGTATAAGAAACACAAATATCAAAGGAGTCACTTGCTCTACTTTCAACCACCTGCATTTGCCATCAAGAGGAATTGACAAATTCCTCACGAATATGATGTGAAGTTAAATCACATGTTGACCGGTTGGTATTTAACCATAACTAGTATTAAATCATCGTGTTGTGACGGGGAGTGTAAAACCGTGACAAGTAGCATCAATGTTAGACCACTATTAGTAATCATCAACACCGAAAAACCCATTTAAAAATTTTAAAATGAATGAAATAAAACCAAACGAAAAGTAAACGTATAAACATTGAATCGCGCACGTGAAACGTAAACCATTAAAACAATAACTAAGTCGATTTTGGACCCGCACATTGCGAAGGGGATGTTAAACGGGAAAAAAATAAGAATAAAAACGTTGAACCATACATCCACGTTACGCCGTGTTAGCTCTCAAAATTTAGACCGTAATTCGAAAAGTTTGTAAGAGATGAAAACTATGGGGACTAAAAGTTGAAAGTGAATGATTGTAGGGGTTAAATTGTGAAAATGTGTAAGTATTGGATTTAAAACAAAAAAAAGACGTGTACAATTTTTATGCACATAGTATAAAATTTAATGCAACCAATATTTGAGTATTAGTAATATATAAATTAAAAAAACGTAAATTTTAATTTTTAAAAAATGGCTCAGAATCTACGTACACTCCAACATTGTTATCAGAACACTTAGAAGTGGCTCGTATTGTCTAATATGGCCCGTATTAGTCCGCAAAATATCAAATTATGACATATATATATATATATATACACGTATATATATACGTATACATACATAGGGGAGGGATCAAATGAGAACTAAGTTTTTTACGAGAACTCTAAAAAGCAATATCAGCCACTAATTTTCAATGACAAAATTGTAATTAACAAAAACA
>BJCM01267886.1:0-29097 GCA_018326385.1 Flaveria bidentis
GGGGGTACATGTGGAACTCTCCATTTGTGCATGCTAGATCACTTTCACATCTTCCAAATTTTGTCTCAATCCCATACCCCACACAACCACAACTCCATTATATTCTAACAGTCTATATGTATGTACATGTACTTTAGCCTCTAATTTGTTCTTTCTTGTTTTCTTGAAATTTAAATAAACAACACCCTCTTATATATGCTCTTTGATGAAGTTCACAAGGTAAATTATCACATCAACATATCTCTCCAATCCACCAATATCATATGCATGAAACCGTGATTTTGGTGCTTCATTGCCTCTCCTAAAGGCAACTCAAATCACCCACAATTTAACTCTCTCTTTCTCTCTCTCTCTCTCTCTCTCTCTACTACAAGAAATTGCTATTAGGGTTTCTTGTTGAATGTTGAATCATCTATCTTATTATCATATCAGTTTGTGATGTCTAACAACATGAGTTCAAAACAAACAAGAAAAGATGAAACCCATTCAACCACCGGTGGTGGTGGCCGGAAACCGTCGTCGCAGAGGCCGCCGGAGCAAAGTCTCCGGTGCCCAAGGTGTGATTCCACCAACACAAAGTTCTGCTACTACAATAACTACAACCTCACTCAACCCAGATACTTCTGCAAGACTTGCAGAAGATATTGGACCAAAGGTGGAGCCTTGCGAAACATTCCGATCGGTGGTGGTTGCCGGAAAAACAAAAAGATGAAATCTTGCAGCTCGAAGTTTGTTACCGGTGGTTCTTCCTCCGGCACCGGTGTTTCATCTCCGGTGATGGAGTTTCAGATTGGTGGGATGAACATGAACTACCCACATAGGGTTAATCAGTTCTCATGTTCTTATGGTGATCAGAATACTAACACAATACAGTATAATCTTCCTTTTATGAATCTTGATCCTTTAGGGTATACTCACAATCAAAGTGGAGGTTTTGTGGTGTCAAATGTTGAAGAAATGGGTGTAACATACAGCAATCTTCATCACAGTAGTACTAGTGTCACATCTTCTATAGAGTCTTTGAGTTCTTTGAATCAAGATTTGCATTGGAAGCTACAGCAGCAGCGGTTGATGACGCTGTTTGGTGGTGGTAGCGGTGGTTCTGGTGATCAAAACAGTCATCAACGAGAGCACCAGAAGGAATGTGGGTTGCAGCCCATTTTGTTTCAGAATCTTGAAGCTTCAAGAAAAGATGCTAGCAGCGGTGGCGGTGGTGGTGGCGACGATGGCGATGGCGTTGGTGGTTTATCGACTGAGTGGTTTTTCGACAACCGTTATGCAAATATGAATCCTACGTCCACAGGAAGCGATCAGAATGGAAATATTAATATTAATATCAACAACTGGAATGGGATTCAAGCATGGAATCACATGAATCATTACAATGCACTTCCATAGGTATCTTTTAACTAATTATCAAATGTGACACAAGAATGTTGTAATCTAGCTATATGTTGTTATGCTACCAATTTAAGTTGTAATTTCATTTCTATGTTAATTAGTATGTTATGTTAGTTTCATGATTTTAGTGAATGTGTTTAACTTATGAAAATAAAGTAACAAATGTTTTGATTATTTTTTATAAATATTTGTTAGTGGTGATAGAGGCAGAATATCTTTTGACATTGCGGAATTGTTTCAGAAGACTGGGTGTCTGACTGAATCTGGAAACTGTTGTGATCAGACTTCTGGGCTAACAGTTCTGTGAAACATAACAATGGCTAAGCAGCCTCTTCCCTTAACTACTACTAGACATAGCCTTTTGCAGACTAAAACCCCATCCCCATACTCACCTTTTCTTTCTCTCTCTCTCTCTCTCTCTCTCTCTCTCTCTCTCTCTCTCTCTCTCTCTCTCTCACAATGTGAGTACTACTTCTCCCTTTTCACATATTCAATTACCATAACACATAAAAGGATATAAGGTGATAATATTATATATTTATAGGTAATGTGTATCTATAGGTAACGTGTAGATAACATAACATATATGTAATTTACACATGTTAGATAGAATTTGTTTGTGTTTGTTTGAATTTTCTTTAGAGACGGATGGATATTGCATTTTTAATCTTATATTTTATTTTAGAAGTTTTTAGGATTGGAAAAAGAATATATAATGTGGGCAACCTACCCCGCCTAGAACAGCTGCAACCAAGGGGTCTTGTGGAAACCTCCACGAACAATCATCGTTGTTTGATGGTTTTTCTGCTTTTCACATCTGTTCTTTCCAAACCTTCGGGTCACTGATTTATTAGTAGTCACTTTGATCATTGGTGGTAGTGTTAACATTCGGTAGAAACTGAGATCATAACATCTATTAGATTAGGTTAAAACTATGGTCGGTAGCAACCTTGTTTACTTTAGGGTTAAAGATCGGTAGTAACTTTGTTACTAGTGGTTGTCGGTATTAACTTAGTTACTATTGATGATGTTTTTATTGATGTTGTTGCTAATAGTTGGCACTTATGATAGTTTTAATCGTTAACGTCATAACTTTTCGTAAAGAGTTGAGATGGTTAATTGCAATGTTTCAATTTCTATAAAAAAGAATTAGTTTTGTTTGATTTTATGTTATATTTTTGTAAAAATTAGAGGGACCGGGGTGAATGGTTTTTTTAATTAAAAATTTAATTTCTTATTTAGTGTTATTGAGTCTTATGTACTAAAGATCACTTGATGTGGATAAGATATATAAATACATAACAATACATAAATAGTTAAAGGGATAAAAGATAATCGATATATAAAGATTCAAATGTATGTTAACCAATTTCATCTCTACGTCCTCTTCCAGATCTTCAGTCTAGAGTTTGCTCTACTAGTTGTATTACTTAAATGAAACGGATCACGGCACACGAGTTGAAAGATCATCTTGTATAATGTCTCACTTAATAAGAAAGTTATCACCTATCAATACTTGTTTCGCCTAGAAAGAAAGTGATCCCTTATAACAATTAGCTTACTAATTAAGATAGTCACCACCTAGTAAGTCTCGACTCACTTTGGATGAATGTGATCAGCATAAGAACAAATCAACATTACTTAGGATTGGAATCTCGCGCATTGTCGCGGGGACATTTTGTAACGTCATGAAAACCATACTAGCACAAAAGAGTAATAAATTACCAACATGTTTTATGTATAAAAATGTTATAACTATGTTAAACTCTTAAACATAAGAGTAAATCGATGTTACATATATGACCTGCACTCCGCGCCGGCAGAAACAATTAGAAAATTAACAAAAATGCTAAAAATTGTTTCTCAATGGGGTTGCAATCCTTTTTAAATAACAACGTACAAATCGTAACGATAATCTAGAAAAAAAAAGAATAACCAAAAGATAATCCGAAATTAATGTTTCAAACCCAGTTTGTTAAACATTGTAATTTTTAAATGATTCTTGAGTTAAACTAAAAAGAAAATTGTTAATTTTTTATAAGCTATTTACTTAAAATGACGATCACAATTAAGCATCAGTTTGTTGGCTCTCTTCTTTGAACCCTTCTTTTAGGAGTGTGGGCTAGGACATTTAAGTAAATTGAGTAAATTTGGTGGTCAAACTTCAAAACTCTCTAATCTTCTTATAGATATCGACATCTATAAATAACATATTTATAATTTATAAAGTCACAGGCTGTTAACTTTATAAAGAATCTCATATGATTCTTACCATCCATCCAAGACCAATTTTGAAGACTATAATCTAAAATCGACTTTTTACAAATTAATATTATCTTTTCTTAAATTGGTTAAAAACAGATCATACTTTTTGGTTTTATAAATATCGTATAAAAATATTTCATCTCACAAATCCTGTTGTTAAAGCTTGTTTTTCTATAGAATACTTCCGTCAAAATCTTTGAATGCTTTTGGACAGAATGTTTTTGTAGAACTTTATTTTATAACTTGGGTTGGATTAGAAGTCTTTCATTATTAGAAAAAAATTGCAAAAATAGTCCCTGTGGTTTGATTATATTGCAAGTTTGGTCCTCGAATTTTAAAAATTGCAATTTTAGTTCAATTGTTGCAAATTTAGTCCCCACCGTTAGTGTTTGTTAGTTTTTAACGATCCAGAGACTAAATATGCAATATGGTCAAACCATAGGGACCAATTGTGCAATTTTCTCCAAAAATTAAAAAAGACTAAAACATCAAATAAAATTTAAAATTTTAAAATTTAAATATTCAAATAAACTTTAATAAATAAATTCAATAATCTTTAAAAAATAGAATAAAGGTTAAAAAATCAAAGAAAAATTAAAAAGTAAATAAAAGCAACAATAAAATGCATATAAAAATAGAAAATGAGAAAATGAGAAGTATGCTTAAAATTTTATTTTTTATAATTATTTTTGATGAAGTTCATATGCCATGTTTAAATCAAAGAATCCAAAAACCTTGTGAAAGTATAAATCCACAAAACGAAAAATGAAATCGAACCATTTTTTTATTTTATTTAACTTTAATATGATTTTTTCAATATTTATTTTGACTTTTATAAATGTTTATTCGGTTGTATTTTTAATTTTTGCTTGGTTTTTATTTAATTTTTTACTTTATTCGCATACTTCTTTTTCATTACTTCTCATTCTCTTTTTATATGTTTTTTATTTTTACTTTTATTTAGTTTTGAATTTGATTTGATTTTTTAACATTTATTTTATTTTTTTTAATTATTGAATTTTATTATTGATGTTTATTAGAATTTCTTATGTTTGATTTTAATTTCTTTTAAATTTTGTTTGATTTTCAATTTTTTTAATTTTTAGAGCAAATTGCATAGTTAGTCTCTATAGTTTGATCATATTGCATGTTTAGTTTTCAAATCGTTAAAACTAACGGACACTAATGGTGGGAACTAAATTTGCAACAAACTTCCAAATATTTAGATTAAATTTGCAATTTTTAAAATCTGAAGAACAAACTTGAAATTTGATCAAACCACAAAGACTATTTTTGTAATTTTCTATTAAAAAACTTTGTTTTATATACAGTTTAGATTTTGATTGATTGTATTATTCTCTCTTTTACCCCATACATCATTCGAAGCTAAAAAGTATGTTTGGGATTGCTTATTTTGATGAAAAATGTCTTTTGACAAAAAAATTTATTAACTTATGACTTTTCAAAATGAATTTTTAAAAAAAATTATTTGAATTAGCTTATAAATTAAAATGTTATAAAATGACTAAAAACATATTTTAAAAAATGATAGGAGTTAATAGAAGCTAGTAATTTGATCAAAAGGAGTTTTCAAAAGTCAACAATTAATCTCATCCTTATTTTTTACAACCTCTTTTTTACTTTGTATAAAAAGTTAGTTTGAAAAATTACTTTGGGTTTGCCAAATATTTTTTTTGACTTATTAACTTCTCAATAAGTCAAAAGTTGAAAGAAAATAAACAATCCCAAACATACACTAACTATTCTGTGGGTCACCATCTCGCTCTCCTCTTCGTTGCAACCATAACTACCTTTAAAGAAATTAAAACTAACCTTAATTTTGGTAGTGTTTAGTATGTTTCTATAACCTATGCCAAACTTCTAATAGTAACTTTCAACCCCATAGGACATCACAAGCCCCCGGGGCTCAGCATACAAACAAAACACAAACATGGTAAAGCGATTCACCATCTCATGGCGGCTCAAAAACAACTGGGCACTGATCGATTGCAGTTTTTAAGCATAAACAGAAACAGGCATATGAACCCATAGCACATGGTATCATTATTTACATAGAACAACCGCGTGTATTTACATCGTTGATATTTGAAATAATGTGCCGTCAGAAGCTCTCAGCTTCACATTCCCATGAACCAAAGATCCCAGGATCCAAACCAAAAAAGTTCAAATTCTGAACTCTTCATAGCATTCAAGAAGATGATGAGGAGTTCTGGTTTCTTTCTTTATCTTTTTGTAACTTCTTTTTGTTATTTATGATTTATTCTGACAGACTTTGGGTATCTTGGTGACAAGCACGTGTTTCAGCATCATCGAATAATTCAGCAATGTGACTCGTGCCTTAGAAGTTCTTAAGAGAAGAAATCCACTGATCCATGCCCTCTGCATTTCAAACAAGATGCAAAGGATTAGACCTTTTTCAAGTTTGTAGCCAATGATTCATATCAGCAAAGGGTGATTATAATCAATTCAGCTAATCAAAGCTGTTTTATACATTGAATCAATCTCACTCCTTCAATTAACTGTGACCATAAAATTCACAAGTAATCTATTACAATTTCTGAAATAACCTATTGTTGAAGATCATATACAAAGACAATTTTTATTGGTGATTTCAGTGCTATAAATGTATTTTAATGCAACTGGATTTGCAAATATGGCTTAGTCTAAGATTGAAGTCTACTATGAAGGAATGTTTTAGAAGATCAACTTGGACAAATTTGGTAGTCAGCGTAAACATGGATACATGAGCGCATAATTTAGGTACGCAGTTGTGAAATGATGAGTGTATAACCCTATCTGCATTACCTTTCTAAGGTACATTGCCCCGCCTCTAATTCAAGGCAGTGTTACACTGACCTTTAGAAAGTTTCCTAACACCGACTTGTAAGCTGGTAGCCTTACACTCACTTTCTACACAGGTCTTCAAAATTGATGTAAAAATATAACATTTATAACCTAAATGACTAAATCTAACTGCTATAATTGACAGTTATGGTATTCAAGGCAGTGTTACACTGACCTTTAGAAAGTTTCCTAACACCGACTTGTAAGCTGGTAGCCTTACACTCACTTTCTACACAGGTCTTCAAAATTGATGTAAAAATATAACATTTATAACCTAAATGACTAAATCTAACTGCTATAATTGACAGTTATGGTATTCAAGGCAGTGTTACACTGACCTTTAGAAAGTTTCCTAACACCGACTTGTAAGCTGGTAGCCTTACACTCACTTTCTACACAGGTCTTCAAAATTGATGTAAAAATATAACATTTATAACCTAAATGACTAAATCTAACTGCTATAATTGACAGTTATGGTAGTAATAACTACTTTTACCACTAAAACATGTCATGTATTTTGCTAAATGATGTAACCAACCGTCAGTAAATGTTCATCAACAGTGGCGATATTTCATGAAAAAAGTTCCATCAGTTAGAAATTTGAGATACTATTTCTTGGACTTGAGGAGACATATAGAACAAATATAAAAGTCAATAGAAATACAATTTATCTTGCAATATATCTATCAGAGTTTGTTCTTTTCCTTAAGTTATTGCTTTATAGCTTTGTTGTTAAAAGCACACGAGTCCCGTTTTCAAGCGCTCAGGCACATTGTCAGGCTAAGTTCCCGACCAAAAATCGTCTGAAACAATTACACTAGCCCTAAAACAAGCTTGTAATCAATCTAAAACAGCCAAAACATGTCTAAATCCTCTTAAAAAGGTATTCCTATATTAATCCACTTCCTTATAAAAGCTCTAGCTTTTTAAACGCCCTGCTCAAGGCTCGCCCTTTGCGTCTTGAGTACATGCGCCTTCAACAACTATGCTTTATAGTTAAGTTCTCGTTTCTATAATTATCCATAAGTTGATTTTGTGATACCAAGGTAAGGGTTAAAATACTACTTTTAAAAAGTGATTTAGATACAAGATATAAGGGACATACCCAAGCTATTTGATTATCATTACCCTTGTTAAAATTCACCCACAAAGTGAAAGGATAACGAATAGGCAAATAGTTGACACCTAAATATCAAGTATACACTACACAAATTAATGCTAATCCAGGAAAACAATGATTACCGTCTTTATTGGTGTTTAAGTGCTTCTCACTTTTGGACAAGAGACTAAGATAATGTGTTCTTTACAGTACTAATAAAAAGATTATCCAATGGCCACAATCATTAAAAGGGACAAAGTAACTATTACATGGGAATTGTACACTAATAATTATGTATCACAAAGAGTAACCACAATCATGGAAAGTAGAATGATATTTGCATAGTAAACAAGTCATACCTGCAGGAAAACCATTTGGGAAACTAGTGAGAACATTCAAGAACTGATTACTGGGCTTCTCCTCCGTGTTATAATCTCTGCAATCATCTCTATAACAAGGAACCAAAACTGCAAAGCTGTTATCTTCAATGGCATCACCATCCTCATCATCACTCTGGAAGAAATCAGGGCCATGAGGCTCCATCCATCCAATAGACCAGTCTGAATCATAGGACGATTCTTCGGATGCCGATAAACACACACCATCTGATGGCACCAACACCACATCATACTCTTTATCCACTACTCTCTTCCTTTCTTCCCTACTCTGCCATTTCTTCTTCACCTTCTTTGATGATGATGCTGATGAAGATGATAACTTTGCCTCTTTCTTCTTTGCAGAACACAATTTCATCGAATCAGAAGCAGAAGCGGACCCAGATGAGATTATGGGCTCTTTACCCTTCTCATTACTCCAATAACACCAAGAAAATCGAATTAATGAAAGTGACATTTCATCAAACAGTTGGTGTGCAAAAATCTAAAAGGATCAATCAACAAAACAGAATCAAAATCTGATCATCCAAAGGGAACATTTCACAAAAACTGAGTCATACCCATAATCAGATGATCCCATAACTAAAAAGAACCAGTTAAAACAATCATATCATCACAATCCATGATTAGGAACCACTCAAATCAAGAAAACTAATTGACAAGTTGGCTCATTTAATTCGATAACAACCAATAACTAATCTTATGGTCACAGGTTACCCACTATAGACTACAATAAATTAGTAAATTACCAAAAGCACTTAGACCCAACTGCTCAAAGACATCGAAGACCCAGAAATTTTCACTGGTAACTGATAATTAAGATTTCAACAGGAAAATGGTAGAGAGGATTATGCGATTATGATCGAAAAAAAAAAGAATCTTTCATGGGTAAGAACAGAAAGCGATGGATCAAGGGTAGAGTGGTGAACACATAGCATATAATAAGTGTGAAAGATGGCTCATTTTTTAAAAATTGAAGTGTGTGTGTGTATATATATATATATATATATATATATATATATATATATACACAGATGCAAGAAACGACGATGAAAATGTTTAGCGTGAAGAGTAAAACAAGGTTGCCGAAAGTGCAATGACACTCCTCTGCATTTTCATTCGATCAGAAAACACCGCTTCTTTTTCGTATCGGTCATTGTGCCAACTCCAAAACATGTCAAAACATTTTAACATTTTTATTTCAAAACGAATAATATTTTCGTAACCGGATCGAATGTTAAAACAGACGTTTTACTGGTTTGTTGTTCTGATAATAGTTAAAAACTAACTTAAGTCATAATTATATATATGATATATGATATTATATATAGTTGTATGAATAATTTATATATGTACATGTAATGTGTATTTTATAGTTATATATAAAACTTAACAATAATCTTATATCCGTCGTTTCCGACACACCAGTTTATTATTCAACCTTACGATTTTACCTATTAAAATTTAAAATATAAATAAAAAAACTCAAAATCCGGTCCGACCATTGAACTGGGACGAACAGGATTATGGAACCACCTCAAACGGAGCGATGCAGCCCGGTTCGATCACCCCTTCGATTTTCGATAGAATTGACCTATCTGATCCGACCTTTTAAACAATAGATAAGAGTAATAGATAAATGACAAAGATGGTTGATATGACAAGTAAAAAAATATATTCATCTAAACTTTTAATAATTACCTTTTTAGTTTTAGTCGGCCATAAAGTCACGCATAAAACTGGAAGAGATATTAAATAGTTTACTTTGAAACTTTAAAAAATAATAAAAATAATAATAATCTTGAAATTGAGTTGTTAGATTTTATTTCATTGTTTTATTTTTATATTACGATCTTTTAATTTAAATTATTGTCTTTCCACTTTTACTTTTATTTTTTGTTTTAACTTTAACTTGTATTATACGTATCTTTTTCTTTTTAGTAAGTTTAGCAAAACTCTTAAAAAATAATCAAAATTTTCACTCATCTATGAAGAAACTTAAACAATTAAGTTATTACATTACTATTATATCTAATTTATTTTCATTACTTAGTATTAAATCTGGGATTTGAAAAATATAATCAGTTATTATTAATTTTTCTTTGAATCTTTAAAACAAATTTAAAATAGAATAAGTGTATATATTTTTATGGAAAAATAAATTATAACTATTATTTATAAAAAAATATAAGGCTAAATAAGTAAATATTTTTTTCTAATTTTTAACATAAATGTTTTATTATTTAATAAGAAAGAGGGTCGGGAAACCACAAGTAGACTTCACTAGACTCCAAATGAGAAATTTAAGCGATGGTAAGTAATATCGTAACGAGACGAAAAGCTCAATGGTGGCTAGCGGCCACTACTTAGACAACGAAGTCTACATTGGAGACGGCAACATGGTGGCTAGCGGTGATCACATATGTAGATGATGAAGTCCAGATCGGAGGCGACAACGTGATTCTAGCAGTGGTGCGATAATTTAAAGACCTCACCGCAACATTCGACAACTCCGGTGATGGCAGCTAGGGTCGCGACCAAAAAATTTCTAATAATTGTATTTTAGCGGTTTTTTTAATTATTTGAAACGGTTCAAAAAAAATTATGTTTTTGGGGCGTTTTCAAAACCACTTAAAAACAGTATATTTCTTAAAGTGATATTTTTAGGCGGTCCAAAACCACTCATAAAAAACATTGTCACTCTTCTAAAGATCGATTTGTACTAGTGTGAGTTCACGAAACAATACTATCATTTAAACTCACCGACCTCTCGTAGCACACTATATGATATTCTGCATGAGCATTCAAATTCTTTATATAGTAATTTCTTCAGCTTCTTAGCGGGTTCCGACTGTGGGGTAAACTTAAGCCATGGATGGTTCTCTATGTCTACCATCACATTATCATCCGAAGATGAATCCAGTGACTTAGTTAAATACTTTCCACGATGATGGCCGGTACATGTTATAATATCTATAAAGAAGGTAAAATACATAAATTAGAGCTTATATATATATATACATATATATACATATATATATACACATACATATATATATACACATACATACATATATATACATACATACATATATATACATACATACATATATATATATGGAGAGGGATCAAATAAAAACCATGTTTATACTTAAAAACCATAAAAACCATCATTACCCAATCACATAATTTATAATTGATTTGATTTTCTAATTGTTTAAAGTATATTTAAGTAAAATTCAACCATATTTTTCAAGGTCATAATATATTTTTTATATAAACTCCAAATAACGTCGATGATGACGAAACGACTTACGTATACGTAACTTGTGGGAGCTACATGTACGTAACTCTTAGTTGTACACTTGGTAATACGTATTTACATATACATAACCCATACATGTATGTAACTTTTATTTGTACACTTTCTAACACGTACTTACATATATGTAACCCATGGTTTTTAATTATAAACATGGTTTTCATTTGTTATGTGTGTGTGTGTGTATTTATATATAAGGAAGATTTTATTTAAAAACCAAGTGAAACTGAGAAAACTTTTAAACTAAATTTAAACCATTGATTTGATAAAGATCTAAAGATCCATGGTCATCGATGATGTTAAGTGCATATAACTAACAAATAATCAACTAAATACAAAAATTATTGTATATGAAGATAGATTTAATGAAACATATAATGTTTCACAAACATGTAACATATCAAAGTCGATATATCTTAAGATTCATAAAATGTAAAACTATATATACTAAAATAAAGGAAAACATTAACTTAATCATAAATCATACACAAACACATATTATAAGAAAACAATGTCAAACAAAATACACATTTAACCTTGTAGATATTAAAAAATCCTTCAAACAAGCTCAAAATCCCCTTAAAACCTCGAATTGGACTAAAAGTAGAGTAGGTAACCGCTTGGATGAAAAAAAAGGATTATGAGAGGTTAGGGATAGCTGCAATCGATCTTCAATTGAAGTTGTAATATAAATGACCGTTTACTATGGTTAACTACAATTTACAGTTCATCATTAATGTCTTGTCAATCCTAGTTCTATATACGTAGTGCAATTCTAGCTTAATGAATTGTTTTTCACCCGCACTTAAAATATTCCTAAAATTGTCATTTTTTATAATTCTAAAACTTTAACTTTTTTTATGATAAAATCATTTAGAAAAAACCCATGTAAGGAGGTTATGGGTTCACGTTTACTCTAATGTTCAGAGTTAAGACAGTGAGTTTTCCGGTTATAAGTTTCCTTGGGGGGTACGATCTTGACTAAGAAACGAATAGATAGGCCCGATAACACTTATATTTTGAAATATGACAATACATTTGCCGTTAAAAATAGTATATAAGAGCATTCACAGCGGAATCCCCTTCTCCATCTTTATACTTTAATTAAATTTCATATTTTTTTACAATTATCTCTTAACTTTGTTTAACATCTCATTGTTCATCATTATCTCTATCTCACTCACAAACATTTATTTTATATTTGCTTCTCTCTTTTATACACTCATAAAAAAGAGATTGATGAATAGAAATCTCTATGTTTAAAAAATCATTATTCACAAAACTCTAAAGTTTAGCAATAGAAAAGGAGATGGAGATGCTGATGAAAATATAAAATACAAGAAATCTTTAAACAATAGAGATGGAGATATAGATTGAGTCCAATGGCGAAGGATAGTGGAGACCGGGGGGTACCTTCTTTTTTTTTCATTGGTGGTGTTAAATTTTAGTCCAGACATAAATTTTTAGCCCAGTGATGTAAATTTTTATATGAATATCGAGTTCGCCCCCGCCCTGATTGAGTCTCTACCATCCCACCCTTCATCTCCATCTTTATATTTATATTAAAAATCATTAATTTATCTTTATTTTTCAATCAAATAATATTTTTTTATAAATTTATCATTACATTTTTTATTTATTCTATTCACGACTACTTTTACAAAATATTAAAATAATATTAGAAATAAACAATATTTTATTAAATATAAAAATAGATTTTTATATATTTTACTGATATATATAACATACTCACACTGTCACGGGGTGGGAGGTGAATGCTCTAAAATGATTTAGTTATCCATGACGTTACTTGTCGCTTAAATCTATGTACAGTATTTGTTTTTTCTTTTGGATATAGACATATAGTAATTGATTGAAGAAACATCATCTTCCTCTTTAATAATTTTGACTTTTGTAAGTAAGTCAAAGCCAACGACTTTAAACCATTAGTCGACCCCCGGGGCTAATTTCCATGTAAAGATTGATTTCTTTGATGGATCTATGCTGGTTTGTGCTTTCTTTCTGTTTCATTTTCTTAATATGAATCGATTATTTGAAGTTTATTTTTTGCTTCTTTGCTGACTGTTGTTGATAACTGTTACATGTGCCTGATTACTTCCACATTTAAGACCGATAGAAACTTCGTTACTTGTCTATTCAGTTGACTGTAAACGGTTTTCAGACGATTGCAGGAAGCTGGGTGTTTTGACTTTTTGTTGGTCAAACTGTTTAATCTTGATTCATGAGTTTGCATCTAACATATCTTGAATCTTGTTTTTTGAATATTAGATGCAGTTTGAACTGTAGTATGTTTCTGCTTTGTGATTGAATATGTAGAAATAAGTTTGAAATGTGGTTTGAGTTCATATTTGGGAGCATTTACGAGTATTTCTGCTGACTTTATGATAAAAGGTCCCTAAACATTATAATGAACAAAAGTAAACATGAAATTTGACTCGTTTATCGAATTTAGGGGCTACGGTATGCATATCGTTAGAAATGATCTGTTTGGCGTTAAAGGTATCTCTTATTGTTGCAGGTCCACACGATACGAGTGAACTTACAAGAATTTCAACCATCATGTTATGATAAACAAGACAAAGATCAATACTTCCCAATGTTGTTATCTTGAAAACTTGTGGTTCAGACAATTTTATTATAATTATTTTCTTTTTTTTTGTAAATTTATGGCCTAAGATGGCGGACGCTGTGGTTGAGTTTCTCTTAGACAATCTGAAGCAGCTGCTACTCTACAACTCTGATTTGATATATGGAGTAAAGGGTCAAGTTGAATCTCTTTACAAGGAGCTTAGTTTGATGAAAGCGTTTCTTAAAGATTCAAAAGAGAAGCGTAGTGAGTATGAATACGTACGAGAATTAGTAAGGCAGATCAGAGATGTAGCTTATGAAGCAGAGGACACCATTGACACATTTGTAGTTAATGCAGCTATGCAGAAAGAAAGAAGCACTTTCAGCAAAATTGTCCATGTATTTGATTATCCTGCAAAGCTTTGGTCTGTTGCTAAAGATATCGAATCCATCAAGAAAAAAGTGAAGGAGATTTATGATAATAAGATGTTTGGGATTGAAGCTCTTTATTCTGGTGGATCTTCAAGGAAAACCTCATCATCACAAAGAAGAAAACCAATGGTGGAAGAGGATAATGTTATTGGTTTTGATGAAGAAGCAAAAGAAGTAGTGAGTCGACTCACTAACATCTCCGAGTCACTAGAAGTTGTCGCGGTTGTTGGTATGGGTGGACTTGGCAAGACAACTCTTGCTAAGAAGGTATACTGCAATCCTGCTATCGAGTTTCACTTCATCATTCGTGCTTGGGTGTATGTTTCTCAAGAATACAACCGAAAGGAAGTACTTTGTGCTATTTTGAGTTCACTCCAGCAGCCTTCAGATCAAACCTTTAAAATGAATGAGGAGATGATAATTGAAGAAATATGCAAGCATTTAAACGGTCGAAGATATCTCATTGTATTAGACGATGTATGGACGCCAGATGCATGGAATGATCTCAAGTCGGCTTTTCCAAACCAAAATTGTGGAAGTAGAATATTATTAACTACTCGTAACACAGAGGTGGCCTTGACTGCAAACCCTGATACCCCGCCTCATCACTTGCGGTTTCTGAATGAAGATGAAAGTTTTGAACTACTTTGTGCAAAAGTTTTTCGAAAGGGAAGCTGCCCATTCGAGCTGGTTGAACTTGGAAAAGTGATTGCTAAAAAATGTGATGGATTGCCACTTGCTATAGTTGTGATTGCTGGACTTCTTCTGAAGAAAGATAAAACACGCGATCTGTGGAAAAAGGTTGCTGAAAGTGTTGGTTCTTATGTTGCAAGAGACCCGAAGCAATGTTTGGATGTATTGGCGTTAAGTTACAGGCATTTACCCGATCATTTAAAGGTGTGTTTCATCTATTTTGGTGCTTTTCCTGAAGATTTTCCTGTACCTGTTTGGAAACTGGTTATGTTATGGGTTGCAGAAGGGTTTATACAACAAAATGGCCAAGAGTGTTTAGAAGATCTTGCAGAGGAGTATTTGGAGGATCTGGTTGAACAGAATCTGATATTAATCGCCAAACGACGGGCAAACGGGAGGATTAAAACATGTCGTGTTCATGATATGCTGCGTGATTTGTGCTTAAGAGAAGCAGCAGAAGAGAAGTTTTTACAGGTGATCAGAAGAAACATACAAGATCCAAGTTCTTTAATCTCATCTGGAAGTTATCATTATCACCGTCGTCTTTGTGTTCATTCACATGTCATGAACTTTATTCACTCTAAACCTTGCGGTCCGCACGTTCGTTCATTCTTGTGCTTTTCATCAGAAGAAACAGAGTTATCTAGAGAACACACATCTTTCATCCATGAAGCTTTTAAGTTAGTTCGAGTGTTAGATATGAGATCCATCAATATTTCTCGCTTCCCATTTGAAATCACACAGCTTGTGCATTTAAGGTACATTTCCATTTTTGGGAAATTTAAGGTTCTTCTTCCGTGGATCTCCAAGTTATGGAGTCTTCAAACTTTAATCGTTGAAACAACATTGCGTGATCTTGACATTCACGTAGACATATGGAAAATGTCACAGTTTAGACATCTGCATACAAACGGGTCGAGTCGTCTACATGGGCCTCAAGCCAAAACCCGAATGGATAACGAGGACCCGTTTGTACAAGGTAACATACAAACCATATCTACTATTTCACCTGATAGCTGTACCGAGAATATCTTAGCTAGAACTCCCAACCTTAAAAAGCTTGGAATTCGTGGAAAACTTGTCATTCTCATGGAAGTGAAGAAAAATTCTAGTCTGTTTGATAATCTTGCTAAGCTCGATAACCTCGAGAAACTGAAGTTATTAAACGACATGTTCCCACACCCGCCATCTGAAGGTAAGTTAAGAAGCCTTCCACCATTGTACAAATTCCCACCTCATTTGAACAAGTTGACTCTATCAGACACCTTATTGGATTGGAAGCATATGTCTACAATAGCCATGCTACCAAATCTTGAAGTGCTTAAACTGAAAGTGTATGCATTTAAGGGGCCTCAGTGGGAACCGCTAGACGGGGGGTTTCGTCTGCTTAAATATTTGCAAATTGGGAAGACAGATTTGGTGCACTGGAAGGCTTCGGGTCATCACTTTCCTAGACTAGAACATGTTGTAGTTGAGCAGTGTGGTAGTTTGGTGGCTATTCCTCATGGTTTGGCTGACGTATCTGCGTTGCAGACCATGGAGCTGCATCACACGCCGTCTGTTATAGCTTCTGCACGGTTAATTCAGCAACAAAAGCAAATGCAACAGCAACAGAAACAATATATGAAAAGTAACGGGTTTAAGTTGCTAATATATCCTCCGGAATAGTCATTGATCAGCTCCATTCTGTCATGAAAGAAGCTCTTTAGGTCTGTACAAAAAGTTCTAATTATTCTATGGTTACAATGACAGATTACATTTGAAATTGAAAGATTCACATCTTGTAAAAATTTAAGCATGTTGTCTTTTCTATATGCAGGAAAATAGATGATGATGTTATATGAATAGAGAGTTGGAGACTGTGGGAATGATCAAGTTTTTTTTTTTTTCTCCTCACATGATTACAGCAAGCTGTGTTTGCAGGAAACTGTTTTGAGTTCTGGCAAACTGATTTATGGTACTAGATCGCTTTTGTCTCCTAACAGTTTTAAGTTCATATAATTGTTATAATTCTAGCAACTTTATACGTTTTTAAGTTCATATGATTGTGATCAAAGTCAAATGTGCAAAATTTGCAAGCCCGATGACTTGAGACAACAACAATTGCTCCAAATACATAATCTGCAGGGTGAAAGCTAGAGGTTGAACTAGTTTCCTAACGTATTTCACGACTGCATAGACCAATAGTTGTCTCCAAGACCAATATTTACGCTTGTTTTTTGACTTGAAGATTGCTGCTACACAGATTTCTGTGTCGTCTAGACAGGCTGAATGTCATGTTGGCCTCATCTGGGTGGAAACACAGCTAATCTACTCACTAAGAGTGTGTGACCTAACATCTGGCTTTAGAGTAAGTTTTAAGAGTAAAATGATATTATGAGTAGATGTGAGTTGCTTAAGAGTATCTTGAATGCATTCTCCTATGAAAGGAGTGGATGTTTATAGTCCAGAAACATTCTTTGACATGTTCTGCTTTTAATGCTCCTGCCGCCTGATGCGAAACCGAGCTATTAGCCACAATTCAATGTATGAACCGCAGGTTCATAGGCTTGTGGTTACTGTTTACTATTGTTTTAGTGTTCAGAACTTAAGTGCTCATTGACAGCTGGAGCCGTTTGCCTCAAGTGTGGTTTGGTCAAGTCTTGTGTGCTTTTGCAGGTTAACCCTTTAAACATTGGCTACCACGAGTTCAAATCACGACATAGAACACAATTGCAATGAGTCAAGAAGAATCATGAGATAGCATCTATAAGCCAACAAAGCTTGCGACTTCAAGGAACAATCAGTTGTATATTTTGCATTTCTAATTCTTTTAACATGATGAAAAGACCACATTATGAGGTTTCAATCAATTGATGGGTTAAAATATATAATTCATCATCACTTTCTCTTTATTAGTGGCTTTTAAATATAGATGTCAACATATTTGAATAATAATCTAAATTTTCAGTGTAAGTTGCTTATCTTACATATCAATTAGTAGTTGTTTTACAGCACAAAAATATTTAACTTAACCCTTGCTATAATCTTACCATAACAATATAGAGCTATGATGCAGAACTCTCAAAACCAACCCGCAAATGTTACAAAATGAAGAGCTGAATAACTTACCAAAATTAATGCTTTGTGCATTTGAATACACTTCAACGAAGCTTACCTCGCTTACCCATTTCAATCCTAGTTCCCTTTAACTTTAAATATTTTAGCTTAACTCATTTGAAATAAAACATGACTCAAACCAACCTGACATCGAGACCTTTCCCAACTAATGAATATATATAAATGAGACAAATATAGCATTTTGCCTTCGAGAACCAAAATTGAGATTAATAATCACCAACCACCATAATTTAGTATCTTTTGGGGAAAACGGGTAGAAGTGATGTATACTTTGTATGTATACGGTAACGGTAACGGCAAAGGCAAAGGTAACAACCTCGTACTTATTGAAAACCGAACACTCGCAAGCAGCCGAATGCTCCATTGATGGATATGCATTTTACATGTGTGGTCTTGAATCTCAAGGTTGAAGCTGAGGCTGACTTCATGTGAAAAATATGTACTTGGTGCGTTGCTTCTAATCAGAGTGAAGTTTCCTCCTTTGGCACCTTTTAACATACCAAGTAGCATGTTTACGAAGACCCATACCTATAAGCACTTTAAGTGTTGCGAGCATCACAAAACTCATGATCGCCAGTATTAATATCCACAAAAGTCTCCAAATAGTGGGCCCACTTGGAAGATGTGCGGCGTAAACTGGACTCAATACTCGAATCACCTGAAACAACAGCAATATTTAAATTATTCTACAGATTTACATATGACATACATAAACTATTGGGGTCAATCAGATTGTGTAGTGTAGTTCAAGCTTAATTACAACATTTAAACTCATACTGTTATTAACAAGTGGACCCATGTTATATTTTATCCCAAACACCTCCAAAGTCCCCTAAAGTGAATTTTTAATTCATAAATTTAGCAAAAATCGTTGTAATAATGTAATTTTTATAATCATAGTTAACACTTAAAGATTTATAAAGGAAATGAAATAGAAAATGGGAAAAAAATTTATTTGCGGATCAGACCGACCCGTTCTGACAAGTTACTCCCCTTGTCTGACCCGTGCATCTTGCCAGCTTTAGCTATATGGCGTGCGACATCCTAACTTACTTCAATTGTGATTGCTCTTAATGCCTTCATTTCTACATTTATAACTTGATGAGTGTTATGGTGTAAGTTCCAGGTTTTTATTCAAGCTAGTGTCCCTTGTTTCAAGTTTCATCATATTGTACGTCTTTGGTAATGATGTCAGCAGGGAACCACTACATACAGCTAAAAGAATAATAAAAAAATTTGTGTGTTTGATAGTTCCTTTTTGGCCACACTTAATTCTTTTCCCTTTGCAAAAAACGCTTATTGTGGGCATTTTATTGACTAATAAAAGTTGCTATGACTGTTTATACTGATATCATACTTTGTTACTTACCACACAAGCTGGTGCTAGAGGAACAAACGTAAGTGTTTTCTTAGGATTCTCTGGCTGGATGTTTAGAGTCTGTTTTAAAATGACGTATTGTTAGTATGTAAAAGAACTGGTACATAGAGAAGAGTATAATATAAAAAAAAACAATAGACTTCAAATGAGGGTACAAAAGATGTAGCATGCATTGCAGATGACTGTTATATAGAAAGAATATAAGCGTATGATGGCAAATCCAGCCATTCATGACATATGAGCTTCTCAAATAGTATGGAAAGTGTAAATCAATACAACAAAAAGGTACCTGCTTGCAAAGGTCTTCAAGAAATTCAGAATATACGATCGGCTTTAATTCATTGAATTTAGCAATGAAAGAATGCTTAATTATATCAATCATCAATTCACATATGTATACCACAAGAGCATTCTGCAACATTCAAAGTTCAAGACTAAAAACGGTGCAATAAGATAGACAATACTAGGTGAAATTGCCTTTCTTTGTTTCAAGGAAGTTGCAAATGTGTGAAGACCGTCAGATTTTGTATTTAAGTTTTCCGCATGTATATGACTGACTATTTGCACATCAGTTCACATGAGGCAACAAATTGCAGATTTTATTTATGAAAAACTTATTTGCAACTCAGTTGACCGTCAAGGAATGAAGTAAACTTCACCCAACTAAATAAGCAAAAAGGTAAAACTTCAATACAAAAGATAAACTTACATAAAGAAAATTTTCAAACCATGGACCTTCAGCTTCCAAAATATTCTGAGCCAAGACAAAAACTAAGAAGGATGCAATATGGAACCTCTCCACTGAATCTGCAAATGGTGCAGCAAAACTATCAACATCAATGCAAAACTTGCAAACATACGAAATCTTGCATACAACAGAAATTCATAGAAACAAAAACAACAGTTGCTTTGGCTAATTATTCATAACTAGACTGGAATGCAACTTATCTAAGTTGCCATACTTTTTAAAGGGAACAAATCCCTGATCATGAATTTTACATTCTTCTGGAAATGTTTCTCGGGTTGAGTTTTAATTGGATAGCTGATTTTCTGATGTATTAACTTAGAAAAAATTCAATCCATATTTTACTCCAGTAATTCTACTATTGAATTTCCCATATCATACAATGTCATAAAACCAGAACTACCTTCTAGGATCACTAAGCAATCTCATAGCTGAGTGACATATATGATGTGTGTGCACATATATATATGTATATATATATATACATGCATATACATATATTTCATATTCGTGTGTGTATGTGTCTCAGCTACCTTCTCATTTGCATTCCTTCTATGGTACTATAAACTAGTCGAAGCATTTCACTAAATTCGGTGTAAACCATACCCATGACCAATAGATTGTAGCATTTAATCCTCCCATATTTACTGATAGAAATCTTAACCTTGTAGTATACTATATGGAAAAATAATATATTATGTGAAAAACAACAAACTACTTTTCTAGAGAAGTAGGTAGTATAAAGAGCAATGCTTGCCCTCTATAGTTCATAATGTCATGAAATAGTATAAAATATTGTTGGCTATTACACTCACATTCTAGTGCATTGGTACTTTAGGCTAGAATTTGATATTTTACGACACGTTGTCTCTTTATGATCCTTAATAGTGACACTTCTTTAACAAAGGGCATTCCGCTTGAGTCACTTTTCTTTCCAGAAATGCAACCAGCGGAACAAACAAAATATATAACAGCCTTAGTAAAATTTTATTTGTGCACTTCTCAATTTTTACACTTGTACAAATACTATTTCCTATATAAAGATGGTTAACCAAAAACTTTAAAACAACCAACTCAAACCATATTAAGTAATAAATTCAGACCAAAGCAAGTAAAGATGTATGGACACTCACCAAAATATACCAGACTTTGTATGTTATCCTTGCTAAAACGTTTAAAAACGTTGCTTTTTATCTCTGAAAAGTTGTTTGAGACCAACAAAGCAAACAATGCATTGTTGTGGGCGACTATACAAGTTGAAAGAGTGATGGCCTGGGCTAATAAGATGAACGAATGAATGAGTACAGTGCGTTAAGGGAACAAAAACATGTTATTTGGAGGCCAAGAAGTGTTCATAATGAGAAAAACAGATTAATGCAAAACATAATTATACATATATATGTGCATGAAAAAAAGGATATTTGAAGAAGCCACAGCTAAAACTTCATCAGAGATGAACCTCCATAGCCAGTATCTCATGTTTTCTGATGAAGTATTTGCTTGAGTTGCTAAACCATCAGCAGTATTGAATAGTGTTTGCAAGACATCTCCACCAAAATTTTGGCATAATTTATCAAAAATCTGCCAGCAAAGACAGATTTCAGGTTTGTATACAAATCTACTGTATTGGAACCAGAGTAACATTTTGGTCCTTTATAAGTTGATCATGACTAAGCTACCAATCATTTTATGGCAATGTTTCTAGCATTATGAATTTTTCATGCTTGTATTCACTTTTACGGTCTTAGCTGTTAGGAATATGTTGTTTACATGTCAGGTATAATTATATTTATGTTTTTTTATTAATTGTCATGGCTCATAATGCTTTGTTTAGTGACTAAAGCTTATACTTTGTTGATTGATATAGCCCTTTTGGCCATTTGTTAAACCTGATAATTAAGAGTGTGTTCCAACAGTCCTATATGAATTCAGTCGGAATCTCCAATTTATAACCATTATGTCATCAGAGTCAAGGTTCATGCAGTTTACAAGTAAGATATCGTAATAGCAGACATTAAAATAAATATTGATAGCATAATTCTCATCGATTAGAAATTAGAGTTACAAGTAGCTTCCGCATCGTAGCTTGATCAAAATAATGGTTATTTAAATTAAAACTTCGTGTTCACGCATTAGCTGTTAGATATTCATGTGGAAGGCAACCAATCTACAACTGTTATGCTACCCAATTAATCAGTGTGTCAACAAGGGCATTGTAGTAGCACGCCTTTTATTCGAGTTTATACAAGCCGCATTTTCCGTACGCTTTGAGAGCATAGCTCTCATCATGTACCAATTCAGAGTCACTTGTAGTTTTCACATAGTGTTCAGTTATTATATATTTCTACCAAATGAACATTGACAAAGGTAACATCGAGTAATACAATCATATTCTCACCTCCAATACATTGTACACCACATAGAGTTTGATTGTTCCTTGACCTCTAATCATGTGATAAATCAGGCTGATATCTAGGTGCGAAAACAATATATTGCAAAATTAGGAATGGACCAGACTAGTAAACTGAAAGAATTGATCAAGGGCAAGATTCCCTTACTAAACCTGTTTGTTGTAATAGAATAACTCCAGAAGCCAACATAAGAAAACAACCAAAGTCAGAAAGCTCTGCTGCTGAAAGCATTTTGTATTGCCTGTAAAAGCATAATAAGTTGTTATGTAGCATCACAACTTTTTAATATTTCTCTTTATTTTATATTTAACTTGCACACACAAAAAAACTCAATTATCCATAAGCAATGATTATTGATGCATGACAAATAACGGCTGCTTGCTACTTTTGATGCTGATATAAAATCAGTTGAATTGTCCCAAGTAATAATTATTTGAAGATAATATAATATACCTTGTTTTCAGGAGCCTCCAACAGGTAGTGACAAGCCTAATTGGCATAATCGTTAACAGTGACAAGAATGAATCCAAGCAGACAAAAAAGCCGACATCTATGAGCTGCAAAAGAATTGACATTAATAAAAATCAATACTTTAACTCCAAAGGTATGCTTAGCACATCTGACAGAGTAGTAAATGAAAAGGCTGTTAATGAAAAGGCTCTTATACGTCACGCAATATACTACATATGTTTTGATAATTCTTGTCACTAGAAACAGCTGTCTTGAGAAATCACAAGCAAACAAACAGATGGTTCGGTTCATTTTCATTTAGAGAATGAAGGTATATGCACTTGCCACACAGAAACAGATAAGTCAGTGCACATGATATATATGATATTCATGTTTGTAAAAGGTTGAAGAAAGCTATATTACCAATTCACAACGCCATGGCATGCGAAAAATAGTATCATATACTCTTTCACGGTCCTTCTCATTGGCTAGAGTGGTTGTTGTCCGTAATGAATTTCCACCGTGCATTTCTTCCACAAAGTATTTAATTGGTGATCTCTCCACCAGATAGTCTGACACAAATATAGCAGAGCTACTATGAGAGGGAGAAAAGGTACTGCTGTTTGGTTTTCAATAAACTCGTTTTTACAATTTAAGTGGCATAACATACATACACATACGTATATATACGTAATATACATATATACATATATGTGTATGTGTATATATGTATCCTCACATTGGTGATTGTACAGATAGAAACACATCTTGTTTACATGTCATTAACAATGATGTCGCTTTATGACACTTTAACAAAATCATAGAATGTGAAACAAGTAATACAAAAAAACCAACATGTTACAGATGCAGATTGATAACTGTACAGAAATTTATGTTGATAATCATGCACTGAACTTGCGCAAGATAACCAGATATATTGATGCAGAATTTCACATATCACCAAGAAATCCAAAAGAACACAATCTAATGTACATTGATGAATTCATATGTAAGAAGCATTTTAAGCATGTTTATAATGGTCTACACAAGATGAAAGTTAAATGGTAAATAATTACAAGTTTGGACGGATAAAATATAAACATACATACATCAAACTGTTGGAGATGCTTAACAACGAATGGTATAACCTGTACTAAAATAAGTCAACTAGACTGAACTGGAACATATGATTTAGGGATGGTTATGATATCTATTAGGCAATAAAACAACATTAAGGCTCAACATTAAATACAGGAGTGTAGGCCCTTCAACTTTAACTAATGGCCTAATGGAAGGTTCGTAGTTATAGGCATTCAAGATAATAAGTAGCACATGCTTTTTCTTAGTTGTAAGCACTCAAGATGTAAGTAAGATGATTCATTAACAACCATTCCAGTATACTTAATTTAAGCATGTTCAGGAACCAAGCAAATGAGTATTGATTTATATAAGGTGTAATCTTTTTGTTCATATATAAAAGGACCTTAAACTGGCACAATGACATTTATTATGTTTTAATCTCATTTTATGCTGAGTAGAACTACTTCAATGTATGTTGATCCTCTGTATCAAGACCACATTAAAACAAAGTACATAGATATGCCTCAAGTAACAGTAGGGACTAGGGAGCATATTAGGGCCTGCTTTTAGTAGACTAAGATTTGAGTCACATGGTATTCAGATCAAAAATTATAGTTTCACAGAGTTTTAACTTTTATTGATTGCCTTATGGTACCAAAAGTAATAAGACTGCAGTTTCCTCTTTCTTCTGATAGTGAAAGCCACATGTAAATGAGCCTATGGATGATGAAGATTGATGAGGATTTTAAGGGGGTAAGAATCTATCGCTCTTACTCCTCTTTTTAGAACAACTAACTTACACACACTCTAAAAGGAACAACTTTACTAATTACTACACACCACCATGATATTGCTAAGCTACCAGCCGTTTGGTGCCCTTACTCCTATTGACTTGAGCTTCTAGATATGTTGGCCAATGGTTACCTAGAATTTCATACTACGGTTACTACCTCTTGCAAAGATAAAGATTCCACATTTCTATAGTTCTGACATTAAATAATCATCCGCGTTCATCTCTTGTAATAATCTTATCCCTTGCTATTATTTAATTCCGGATTATATAATTTATGGCTGGAAGATCTTCTATTTTTGGAATGACGCGTTTTTCATTTTAGAAAGAGTTTTTTTGGTATTTACTACAGCTGTGTTTTTGCTGTAATTAGGCTGTGTTTAGCCTTTAAATAAGCTAGAGACTTCTAGTGTTTAGCATTCAGAAAATTCTGCTTTGTTTTCATTTTCTATTTTCAAAGAATAATAAGAAGCGGGCCGACACAGTAGCTTTGCTGCTGCACTTTGCATTCTGATCTGATTGTTATTTCTAACAATTTGTATCAGAGCCTGGTTCAAAGGGACAATCAGCGCTCAAACATTGGTCAGAAGGGTGTGATCAAGAGCCGAAGGACTGTGCAATCAATCAGAGAAGAAGCAAGAAAAGATGGCAGAGACTATAGCAACAAACCAGATTGTAGGGGTGAAGGAGACTACCAATCTGTCACTGCAATGCCCTGTTTTGACAGCCACAAACTACTCAATTTGGGCTGTCAAAATCAAGGCAATTTTTAATGTTCATGGTGTTTGGGAAGCAATCGAGCCAGGGGTGAACGTTGACCCGAAGAAGAACAATATAGCAATAGCCTACTTGTACCAGGCAATACCCGAAGAGCTTGTCCTCCAAGTTTCCCAGTTCGAAACAGCAAAAAAGATCTGGGATGCTTTGAAGGCTCGCTATGTAGGGGTCGATCGGGTTAAAGATGCCCGGCTTGGATCCTTAATGACTGAATTCGAAGCATTAAAAATGAAAGATGGAGTGGCGATCGAAAACTTGTGCAGGACGCATCAACAACATAGTCTCAAAAGCAAACAGCCTAGGAGCCACGCTTGAAGATATAAAGTTGGTCAGGAAGTTTCTTGGTTCTCTCCCTGATCATTTCTTACCTATAGTTGCTTCTATTGAACAGTTTGCAGATTTAAAGGCCATGTCTTTTCAAGAAGCAATCAGCAGACTTAGAGCATTTGAAGAAAGGATCAAATCAGGTGATAAAGGGCAAGGAACCAAAGGAAATCAGCTGTTGTTTCATGTAATGAAGGGCAATTCAAAAAGGACCAGAAAGGAACCGGTCGTGGCAAAGGGAATGGCTATGACAATCAAGGCCGAGGAAGAGGTCGAGGTCGTTCAAACGGACGTGGAAGGGGTTCTGGTCAAGGAACTTCGAATGAAAACCATTGGGGTGCAAACCAAAGGAAGGACAACTCCAATATTAAATGCTTCAGATGTGATGCCATGGGACATTTTGCATCAGATTGCCCAACCAGAAAAGGAGATGAACGAAGCAACTTAACTCAAGCACAAGAGGATGAGCCTACTTTGTTGATGACAATAGGTTTTCAAGACCAAAGGGAGCTGGTCTATCTGAATGAGGAGAAGGTTATACCAGCTGCATTTACATCCACTTCCGATGATGACTTTATGTGGTACTTGGATAATGGAGCATCCAACCACATGACTGGGAATCGGAGTTTATTTTCTAACTCGATTCAAATGTAGGTGGCAAAGTCCGATTTGGCGATGGGTCTTGTGTAGAAATCGAAGGAAGAGGGTCAATCTTGTTGGATTGTAAACCGGTGAGCAACGCCTCCTAACGGATGTGTACTACATACCATTCCTCAAGAGCAACATAGTCAGCCTAGGGCAAACTACCGAAGTTGGCTGTGAAGTTCTAATGAGGGGTGAGTATTTGTGGATGTATGAACCGGATGGCAGATTGCTGTTGAAGGTAAAGCAGTCGCACAATCGGCTGTACAAGATTAATTTGAGGATTGGTTCACCAATATGCTTATATGCAAAAACTGATGAAATGGCGTGGATATAGCATGCACATCTGGGTCATGCCAACTTTGATACCCTTAGGCAGATGTCAACAAAAGAGATGGTTGAAGGTATCCCACATATAAGCCATCCCACACAATTGTGTGAAGCTTGTCTTGCCAGAAAGCATCCTAGACAACCGTTTCCGGATCACACAACCTTTAGAGCATCACGACCCTTGGAGCAGATCTATGCAGACCTGTGTGGGCCCATCACACCTACTACCCAAGCTGGAAACATGTATGTTTTACTAATCGTTGATGATTGCAGCAGATATATGTGGGCTTATATGCTCAAATCGAAAGATGAAACTTTTGAGCAGTTCAAGAAGTTTAAGGCCACTGCTGAAAATGAATTAAGGAAAAAAATTAAAGTACTTAGAATTGATCGTAGGGGGGAATTTACTTCACAAAACTTTAATTTATTTTGTGAACAAGAGGGAATAGTTAGACAGTTGACCGCTCCATACACTCCACAACAAAACGGAGTTGTGGAGCGGAGAAATCAAACTGTTATTAGCACAACCAGAAGTCTCTTGAATGCTATGCAGGTTCCCCAAAGTTTCTGGGCTGAGGCGGTTCGACATTCAGTCTATGTTCTAAACAAACTGCCCACAAAAGCTTTGAAGGACCAGATGCCTTATGAAGCTTTAACAGGACGGAAACCAAGAGTTGACCACCTGAGGATATTCGGGTCTGTTGGCCATGTCAAAGTCCCTCCTAATCAGTTGAAGAAACTAGACATTAGAAGCATTCCAATGGTGCACCCGGATCAAAAGCATATCGAATGTACGATGTGGATAGAAGAAAGCTTGTTATAAGTCGTGATGTCAAGTTTGAAGTAGGACGAAAATGGGACTGGAAAAATTATCTAGCAGAAGTTAGAGATGGCAGCTCCGAATGGACTGATTTTTCAGTTGAATTGGGCCCTGTAAATTGGCTCAATGACCTGAGCTGTCAATCTGTAGAAAGCCAGCAGGAAGCTGCCAACCCAGGGATTTCTTCCAGCCCACTAAGCTCGAAGAATGGGCCTAACAGCCCAGTTGAAGCCGGACCAGAAAGCCCATCATTCATGAGCAGTCCTGCACACTCAGAGAACCTTTCTTTTGATTTTGGAAGCCCAAGTGAAGGTGTTGCGAGTCGAGGACCTGTTCTGCCACAATTACCAACTGATATCACTGGTCCATCGGACCCATCAGTTGCTGAACAGGACGTGTTTGATGACTCGCCAGTTAAAGGGCTAAAACCACTGTGGGAAATTTATGGTAAAGCCTCTCACAAAACTGTCAACTACAATGACCTTCTTCTCGTGGAAGATGAACCAAATACATACAAGGAAGCAGCAATAAAACAAGAATGGAAGGAAGCTATCAGAAATGGCATCGATTGAAAAGAACAATACCTGGAAGTTAACAGACCTTCCACCTGGTCATCAGTCGATAGGACTAAAGTGGTTGTATAAAGTAAAAAAGGATGCTAGTGGGAAGATCACAAAGTATAAGGCAAGGCTCGTAGCAAAGGGCTACGTACAACAACCAGGGGTGGACTTTGACGAAGCTTTTGCCCCAGTAGCAAGGCTTGAGACTGTACGGTTGATCTTGGCAATAGCAGCTCAACAAGGGTGGCAAGTTCATCATCTAGATGTGAAGTCGGCTTTCCTTCACGGGGAACTTGAAGAAGAAGTGTACGTCTCCCGGCCGGAGGGGTTTATAAAAAGGGGAAGTGAGCATAAAGTTTATAAACTGTCAAAGGCGCTCTATGGTCTTCGACAGGCTCCAAGAGCTTGGAACACGCGACTTGATGGTGTTCTAAAACAGTTTGGGCTCCAAAGATGCAAGCATGAGCAAGCTATATACACAAGGAACAGAGATTCCTTAATTTTGGGGGTGTATGTTGATGGCTTAATCGACACCGGAGGAAACAATGAAGGCATGGCTGAGTTTAAAAAACAAATGGAAGCCATGTTCGAGATGAGTGATCTCGGTCT
>BJCM01267887.1:0-27864 GCA_018326385.1 Flaveria bidentis
TATATATAAAATATGATTTCTAGTAAAATTAACGTTAAATTTACCGTGATAGTAAGCCGGTTCAACTCGAATCCATGTAACACGTTGGGCTCACTCAAATAAACGACCAAATATTTGTCACATTCACATATATTCTCTTTAATTAATTTACATATCACGTTTACTCCATTTTCGTATGTATAGAACAAGACAAAACTATTGTAGTTATAACACGAGGACAAACATTATTCTTGCATGCTTCATTGAGTTTTGTTGGTATGGTTAGAATCGTTAGAAACATACTTTAGTTAGTAAGTTAAAGCATTATTTTATTTCATTATACAACTCACCAAATTTAGTTTAATTATATATGTTAGTTTTTGAAACAATGATTGTTTTGAAGTGTATAATATGACATTATATAAAGGTAGATAATAAGTATATAAAAACTTTATGTTAAGTGTGATAGAAAATGATCAAGGTTAAAGAAACAAATTATAAATTTTGCAATGACGCAAAAGTTAGTAATATATATTGTGTTCTCATCTTGGTGAGAGTAACGAGATATCTATAAAATTAACATATAATGGATGAAGATATGAATAAATGTGATTGCATGCAAAAGGATTTATAAAAGTAAAAAGGCTATATAACGCATCAACTGAAACTACATACTACAAGAACTCACATCAACTGAAACTACATACTACAAGAACTCGATGAGAAGAAGTTCTGTTTATGTGAAATAATGAAGGATAATAATTCAAAAGGTTGATTCATATGTGCTTAAAAGTGTTGTAAAAAATAATGAGCAAGAACGTGTATATAACTAAAAAAGAAAGTTTATTTTTATCAATTCTAATTCTATGTAGATGGTTTAGTATTTTATCCTTTGTTTTATGTAATGATAGAATAATAGTCACTTTGAGTAAATTTGATATTCTGTTTACATTTATAAAGTTAAAGTAGTAATTACTTTGATCGTATTTTTACATTAGGATAACTATAAATTATATACTAATCATAATATGGTCTATTGATAACACACCTTCAAGTCTTTTTTAAAAGACTCATGTACTAACTGTATCTCTTCTCCGTTCTTACTTTTAGGTCCCACTTTATGTCGCACACGATGGTTTACATTTTAGTCATGCGCCAAATATATAACTACTTTAGAGGTTGAGTGTATCTTATTTTTTATTAAAAAGATACCCACAAAATGGAGTGGTCCACTAATAGCATGAGTCCTACTCAGTACTCACGTGAGTAGGTGAAGCATCTGAATTTTGTAAATATTTTATAAAATTAACTATAAATCGTAAATATTTTATAGAGTATACTTTTAGTATAATTAAAGTTTATATAAAATTTGATAGTATATAGAATTAATACATTTCGTTGAATCATCTTATTAATACATTTCGTTGAATCATCTTATGTTGATTTTATGGAAAAAACTAGTTGGTCATAATATCATAAATACTTTTCGTTAATTAAAAAAAACGTATTCGTCAACGATCACTAATTTTATGGAAAAAGATTGTGACTAATGTGTTTTCTAGTCAATTTTGGACATACATAACTCTATGTGATTAATAAATAATAGGTTTTAGATCTTTTTAATGAGATTTACAAGAATTTAGAAACATATAAAATGAAATTAAGATAAATAAGATATTGTACGTGTGAGATTAAAGTGTTGTGAGAAATTATGTTAGGAGTTGTTTCTCATAAATAAATGTGCAAATCTTAAAGTGGTTTATAACTTATAAGTAAGAACCTGAACATTCTAAAGTTTTCAACTTACATTTTCTGCTGTGCTACAAACATGTAACCTGTATCCATATTTATTTATAGAAAAATTACTAAAGTAATCATTTGACTATTTGTTGTACACACTTTCTGAGCTTTTATGTCATATATACCTGTGTGTTGTATGCCGTATATTATGATTGCTACGGTTATTGTTTTCCTTATTGAGTCGGGGGTTTCTTCGGAAGCAGTCTCTTTATCTCCCAAGATAGAGGAAAGACTTGCCACCAACTACACTCCCAGACCCTGCTCTTGAGTGGGATTTACTGGGTATGTTTTTTTGTTTGTTTTTGTTTTTTTTTTCAAATTAAAAACTAAATTCTTAAGAAATAAGTAATAAAAACATGATTTTTGTTAATTATTCATAACTTATTGTGCCTTTAGAAACTTAAAATTCTTAAATGTCTAGTTTTTTTATATTTAAAAACTTAAATATTTTAAAGGTTAGTAAAATAAGTTTAAATGTGTAAGAAGTGTTTATGTAAATTTCTTCTTCAAAAATGGCGGAGACCATTATTTTTAATTTGGGCGAATTTTTATAGCTTGGTGGTGATACATAAGGGTTAAAATGGTAAAAGTTTAAGTCAATGGTTATATTTGTAAATGAATTTGATCAAATGGTTATTTAAGTAATTAACCCTTTATTTATTGTATTTCATTTATAAATTATAGATAGTATTTTCATAATCAGCTAGTTCAAGTAGGCGACGTTTATGAAAATTTTAACATAATTTGTAAAGCAATTTGAAGTTTATATTCTTATTTATAAAGGAAATATGAACGTGAAACAATAAAATTATTTTATAGTAAGTTGTGATTTATTACCTAATTTTAATTAATTCTCATGATTTATGTTTTGAGCGCCCACCCTAGTGGTAAGCACGTCGAAAGCGACTTTCATCAAATCTTGAGGTTTAAGTATATTTCACTTCAAATCCTCCCCATTTAGAACGACAATAGCAAGAGGTATATACAAATAGACCTAGTTTATTTAAAATAACTTATTTAGTTTAGAAATTCACATAATAGTATTTAAACTTCATATGTGTTCTACTAAGGTCACTTAGTTATTTTAGTTTTTAGAACTCACTAAATTTTAATTAAGTGTAATAGTTTTGTTCTATATATTTATATAAACTAGATGAGGTTTAGTATCAGTTATAAAGGTTAATATATGTGGTTTTCAAGTTTTGATAAAGTTTATAGCTTGTATTGTAAATGTTTTTTTTTGTGGAGCTTTAATGTAAATATAATCTCTTGGAGGGTGTATATGAACAGAAAGTTGCAATGGCCCTTAAACTTTGTGATAATGTCACAACTGTCCCACGGTAGTAGCAAATTAAAAACATGCACCTCTCTATTGGTGATAATGACCTTAGGATATTATCGTTGTTAATTTTCATTGAATTAAATTTCGAGTATAATATCATAATATAAAAATTGAGTTTTAATATTACTTCCATAAAATTACTTAAACTATTTTTTAATTATAAAAAAACATCTAAATTCAATTGTGTTTATATTTGACTTTCTCCTAATAATTTAGGTTTAAGTCTCATTTGTTATATAAAATAGATTAAAACGTGAAATAAATCATGTTAGGTTAGGAGTTGTTCAAAATTAATAAAAACCCTAGGCTTTTCTCATGGCGCTACGCTGGAAAAGTTCAGTCAACTTTTACATACACTACATTACGTTACTTTAGTCGTTATTTGTCTGGCTCATAGGAACCCATAAAATCGAAGTCGGCGGCGAAACTTAAAAATCCAAATTATTTTTGAGTTTAAAAATAAATTTTAACAATGACTCAATCTTAAATATTAGTGGTCAAAGTCAGAAAACAAATCTGATGACGAAACTCTAAGATGCTAAATTTTAGCGGTTATAGTCAAATAACTAAAAGCTAAGGTAAAAAATGAAATTAACTAATAGTGATTAACATTTAAATATTAAAACTACACTATTCATTTACATTTACAATTAATTATACAGTAATACTACTTTGTTTTAAATTAATGTAATTGAATTGAAATACAGTGATTACTTTGCAATTGATTTTTATTTAAAGTTGACTTGACTTAAATTATATAAAACTTAGATTATTATCCTGTATAGCAATCACAAAATTTTATTCTCTAGGGTGCTAACATGTGTTAAATATGATCGTCATGAAAGTTTGATCGAAATTTCCCAAAAGATCAGAAAAATAACTAACATTGTTATAAGGTCAAACCAAACAATAGTTTAGTTATAATAATTATTAATGAGCATTGATTCCTGAAGTAATAAATCTAACCGAGTCTAAGGCCAAACCAAACGTAAAAAGCTAATTCAGTGTGAAAATAGAAAACGTAAACATATTTGATAATATTAGAATAAAAATAAACAATATATTATATCACTCAGAATAAATAAAAGTGTGTTACTAGCTAACTGACATTAAGACAAAATTATTGACATATTGTCTCATTTAGAACATATAGAAATATAACATAGTACAACTTTATTAAATATTACACTACTTTTAGTATTTATATTTATTAGAAGGGCGCCCGCGCAATGCGCCGGAACAACATTTTACATCCGACACGAGTTTCTAATTTTTGTTATTCTTATAGTATATTTACAAAAGTTTATTATATTTTTTCTAAGCTAAATTTTAAAACATCAAATAAATGGATTTTGCATGACGACTTGTATATTTATGCATTAACTTATTATACCTTACAAAATATAGATTCGTCCAGCAAAAAAATTACACCAAAACATTTAAAAAATACTCATTTACGATTGTAGTATCAAAAAGTTTTTAAACATAATAAATTGATATAACATAAATCTTAAAATAACTTAGGTTTTTTTGGTTTATGGGTATATAATGTAAAATTTTATACAATTTGTAGTAATTATAAGATTATTATGTAAATAATTTTAAGGGGTAATTTGTAAATAATGTTAAAACTACTATTTTATTTTTAAAAATGATTGTACCTTATGCATTAAGTTGGTTAAATATTTTTAATTTAATGGTATCTTAAAATATTCTTCTCGTATGCTTTATACATAGTATAGATATAACTTATTTAAAATCTTTGTTTCTTTTTATTAATTTTCAAAAAAATGTTTACTACTAATTTGGTTCTATTGGTTAGTTTAAAGTCGGGGTCTCTTTGAACGCAACTTTCCATCGGTAGTGAGAGAGATAAAATTTACATACCTTCCACCTCCCCAAATCTCCTCAATAACTCGCTATTAATCGATATACGATGTATGTCTTTGGTATCCAACTATTCATTCCCTAAAAATACAAAGATGCCAATTTCTCATAACACAAAGGGTCAAACTTTCGCAATTCCAAAATCAAAGGTTAACATTTACAACTCATCCAAACTACAACCACCTTTCAACAATTAGCCCCAAATAAAAAAAAAATCATACTACAAAAAGCAATCATTCTTCATCAGAACCCTCATCACTCCGGCCACTTTCCGATCACCGGCGCGAACACAATGGCCGGAATCGTCGAACTTCTGCCGAAAGAGTACGGTTACGTCATCCTCATCCTCACAGCCTACTATTTCTTCAACTTCTATATGCAGATTCAAGTCGGCAGAGCTCGAAAAAAGTAAAATCTCTACAAACACACTATTCAATTGATTCTGATTAATAATCCTCTGATTTTGAACTCTAACAATTGTGTTTGATGAAGGTACAATGTGTTATACCCAGCGCTCTACGCTACCGAAGCTGATACGAAGGATTATAAACTGTTCAATTGTATTCAGGTTTGTGTGGATCTGTTGAATTCGCAGAATGAATCGTTTGATTTTGCTTGTTTTCATTCGATTAAAGGTGATTTTGTTTGTTTGCAGAGAGGGCATCAGAATTCGCTTGAGAGTTTGCCTATCTTCTTCGTGTTAATGGTGGTCGGAGGGCTTAAACATCCGCTTATCTGCGGTGGTTTGGGGTTAGCTTATACGGTTTCTCGGTATTTCTATTTCACCGGTTACTCCTCCGGTGATCCTAAGGGGCGTCTTCCGATCGGGTACGTTAATTCAACTTGTGAACACTTGTGTTTCCTGAATAGTTTGTGTTTTCACAGGGTTTCAAAGTTCTACTCGCTTTGATTTGTTATTGAAATTAGGATTCTAAACGATCCTAGACTAGCTTGAACTCGATTTCGGCTCGGCTTGTTTAACTTAAAGGAACTCGAGTTTGATCTTGTCTCGTTTTGAGCTCTAGAAATGGTTGTGCCCAGGCTCGACTTGATCATGTTAGGATATTGTTCGTTTTGTCTCCGATTAGTTTATTATCCAAATACTTACAGTTTTGTTTTCACTTGTCAAATTAAGGATATTTTTATATCCAATTAAAGCCCTCTATATCTCCATTTGCTTGACCACACTAGTTAAAACATAACACTCAATAACCATGTTTAGTGAACTAGTGGGTGGTGTGAGTAACCATATTCACTACCTACTTGACTCCTATATGAGTGTAACTTATATAATATATTAGACACTAATATTATTAAAAGCAACAACATTCTAATGTTTAACATATCTAAAGTGTTTTTATATTCATTTTAAGAATTAGTTGTTTGAAACATGAAGTGTGATAATAATAAAAAATTAATATGCGTTTTTCTATAAATAAATGGATATTTATCCATTTAAATAAAAGTTATAGTATGCATTATGTTGAAAACCTTTTTAAGTAGTTGTAATCTTTATTACTATAGATGATGACCACATTAAAAAGTTTAAGTTTCTACTCTCTCATTTTCCACGGGTCAACTGAAAGATGGATTTAACACTTACTTTTATAATAACATACATAACTACTATCAATGTAAAACATGTGTTAATATATATTTTTAGCATGTTACGGCTTATCTTTCATTAAATGTGAGCAGTTTATGTGTAATTAGATTTATAGTGAAACTTTTTATTTATATACTTCTACTGCACCGCGCAAGGAGTAACTATTAGTTTATAAACATTTATAATTGATGTTGGTAAATTAGTGTAAGAGAAAGGAATCTTAATTATCCATTGAAATATGAAATTCAATGGCGTGTTAACTTGTTTTAAGTGGGTTAAACAGGCCAGCTAGTGTCCCTAAACAGGCTAGAAATGAGTTAAAAAATTGATTATTCTTTTGTCATATTCGTGTGGTGTCAAGAATCACCATCTGTGGTGTTCACTATGTTTTGTTTGCAGGGGATTCAATGGTTTAGCACTGTTGGGGTTGGTGATAGTCAATATATGGTTCGGAGTTAGTCTTGTGAGAGCATAAATCAGAAGCAGAGTGAAGAAAATCATGTTATGTTGATTCCCTTTGTATTGGGTCATAGTTTGACCATTTCACTTGTATTATTCATCAAGTGTTGTAGACTCTAGTTAAGGTCTTTTGGAATGATAGTTCCAAACACCTTTCTAATTACAACAGTTGATTTTTCATTCATGACACCTTTTCTTTTCTTAATAATTAATGAATTATTACATACACCTAAAGTTTACTAACTTTATAACTTCTATTATGAAACAATATAAAGTTGAAATGATCAAGAATCCTAATAAAGGAAGAATCAAGATTCTAAAGCACATGAGTAGTACAAGGGCTATCGCACTAATCTTTAAAACATACAAAGTAATACGACCATGTTTTCTTAATTTCTTGAGGATCTTCCCAACTCATTGGTCCATCCAGCATATTTGTTGGAGGAGTCGACCCAAACAATAATCAAGTCGCTGCAATCAAAGGTATTGCAACCGATTGTGAAAATTTTTATTCAGCCAAGACCACCTCTCTCAAGGGCTTGAAATTGAAAGGCCCAAAATCGGGAAAACCTCTCAGTTGGTCTCAAACATAAGCAAATAGTTCATAAGCCAAATTCTTAGAAACATTCGCAACGGAAATGTAAAAAACACATGAGATCCAATGAATAGAAGTCAAATTCATCCTCAAAGTCAATTAAGCAATCATAAAAACAAATGGGAAATGCCAAATGATAATCTGGGTAGCCTCCTACTTCATGCCAAGTCGTCACAACTCATTTTCAATGTAAATCTGCATCAATCTAACATGCAAACTAAAAATCAGCAAAACTGAGTGAGCTCTAGCTTTGAGAAAACGCTTAGTAACATTCAAGCATATAATTATATATCATTTTAATAACCATACCTCAAGAAGTTATTTATCACTTAACATATACACGTATCAACTTATACATCATCATCATATAAGCACAATATACATTTTAAATATACAACATCATATAGTCATCCTTTATTTCCAATTATGGCCGTATAATCCTTTGCCTTTGCTAGACCTCTACCACACGCGCGAACTATAGCATCTTAGTGCTAGACCTCCACCACGTGGGTAAACTATAGCCTGTTAATGTGCTAGCCCTCTACCACACGAATCAGCTATAGCAATGAATGCTAGACCCCGATCACACGGGCAGACTATAGCAATGATGTGCTAGACCTCTACCATAATAGACTATAGCACATGTCACCAAAATCATTAAACTACAATAAGTAGTTACTATAAAAGACGCTCAAAATATAATTCAAATATACGATCGAACAAATGTATTAATAAGTTTATTTAAATAATTTAAGCTTTTATTCAAAACATTTAATAAAAACATAATAATAATAGTTTGCATGCTACCCCAAAGATATATAAAAACATATAGTAGAGAGGGGCTAGAACTCACAGCAAAGTCGATACTTGCGTTTCAATATGATGTTCGTTACTCAGAGTGCAGCCCAAACGCGAGTCTAGTTACCTAGCGTTGGATAACAGTTAGGCTATGGACTCGAGACCTTTCTTCAGTGTCGTAACGGTTATATTCAAAACCCGGCGATTAATGCGATGGAACTGAAGCTTGAATGGACTTAACTGGATTTGCTTTGATATTTTGTGAATGCAAAAAGGAAAAGAAAAAACGTGGGTATAGGGTTTGTTAGATTATACATTCACTTTATGGCCCCTCATATCATCCTCTGTGTACAACTTATTCCTAATGTTATCATATCCCAATTCCAATTTATTTAAAACCAACACCGTGCCTTAATTATACAAACTTTATAATAATCATTGGTTTTAGAGCGTTACAAGTCTACCACCCTTACAAAGGATTCGACCTCGAATCCTCATACTTCCGGAATAATTGAGGGTAGTTCTTTTTCATTTCATTCTCAGATTCCCAAGTAGCCTCAGAATCCCTTCTATGCTTCCAAAGCACCTTTACCTGTTTGATAACCCTATTTCTCAATTGTTTTTCCTTTTGATCAACTATAGCAACAGGTTCTTCAATGTAGTTCAATCTATTATCAATCTCAATATCATTGAGTGGCACATGCGCTGTTTTATCTGCCAAACACTTTCTAAGATGTGACACATGGAAGGTAGGATGTATATTACTAAGCTCATCAGGCAGTTGAAGTTTATATGCAACCTCCCCAACACGAGCCAGAATACGAAATGGCCCAATAAATCTTGGACTTAGCTTCTCACGCTTTCGAAATTTGATGATACCCTTCCAGGGGGAAACCTTCAACAATACAAAATCACCAACATCAAATTCGATTGCCCTACGTCTTTTATCCGCATATGACTTTTGTCTATCTTTCGCGGCCTTCATGAAAGCTTTGATCTTTTCAAGCTTTTCTATTATGGCTTCGACCACTTTTGTACTTCCCAAATCCCTTAATCCAATATCCCCCCAACATACTGGTGTCCTACACTTCCTTCCATATAACATTTCATAAGGAGGCATACCGATGCTTGCATAGTAACTGTTGTTGTAAGAGAACTCCACCAAGGGTAAGTGGTCATCCCAACTGCCTCCAAAGTCAATTATGCATGCCCGTAACATATCTTCCAAGGTTTGAATGGTTCTTTCAGATTGACCATCTGTTTGAGGATGATACGATGTGCTGATGTGTAATCGTGTCCCCATCTCTTCATGAAACTTCTTCCAGAACTTTGAAGTGAACCGTGTGTCCCTATCTGACACAATAGATACCAGCACCCCATGTCGGGTCACAATCTCCTTAATAAACAACTCAGCTAGCTTCTCTGAGGTGTAAGTCTCCCGCATGGGTAGAAAATTAGCACTTTTTGTCAATCGGTACACGATTACCCATATGGTGTCATAACCTTTAGCTGTTTTTGGTAGCTTAGTTATGAAGTACATGGTAACATGTTCCCACTTCCATTCTGGAATCTCTAATGGTTGCATCATACCATACGGCTTATGGTGTTCTGCTTTAACTTGCAAGCATGTCAAGCACTTGCTCACGTATCGAGTCACTTCCCATTTCATACCAGGCCACCAATAATCTTTCTTTAAATCCTGATACATTTTTGTGGCTCTAGGATGAATAAAGTATCTTGATTTGTGAGCCTCGTCTAAAATCTTATCTCTAAGGTCACTGTATCGAGTTATCCACATACGTCCTGACCTGGTTTTAATCCCATGCGTGTTTTCCACCAGACTCTGAACTTGACCCAACATTCTTTCTTTTTTATTTGATTAGGCTTTAATGCTTCTAGTTGTGCTTTCTTTATATGTTCCATAACATCTGAAGTTACTACCAATTGATATGATTGAACTCGTATCGGTTTTTGTCTTTCTTTACGACTCAACGCGTCGGCCACAACGTTAGCCTTTCCGGGATGGTACATTATGTCGCAGTCGTAGTCTTTGATCAATTCTAACCACCGTCTTTGTCTTATATTTAACTCTTTTTGTTCGAAGAAATACTTCAAACTCTTATGATCTGTATGAATCGTGAACTTTACCCCATATAAATAATGTCTCCAAATTTTCAATGCGAACACTATAGCTGCCAATTCCAAATCATGGGTAGGATAATTAGCTTCGTGAGGCTTAAGCTGGCATGAGGCATAAGCTATCACCTTACCACGTTGCATAAGGACGCACCCCAGCCCTTGATATGATGCATCTGAATATACAACCAAATCTTCGGTACCCTCGGGCAATGTCAAAACTGGTGCTTGTGTTAGCTTATGTTTCAACCTTTGAAATGCCTTTTCTTGAACAGTTCCCCATTCAAATTTTGCATCCTTCTTTGTGAGCTTTGTCAAGGCAGAAGCTATTTTTGAGAAGTCCTGAATGAACCTCCGATAATAACCTGCTAACCCTAAGAAACTTCGGATTTCAGAGGGCGACGAAGGTGCATCCCATTTTATCACTGCTTCTACTTTTGCCGGGTCAACCATAATACCACTTGGGTTGATCACGTGACCCAAGAATTGAACTTCTCTTAGCCAGAATGCATATTTAGAAAACTTTGCATACAACCTCTCTTTCCTTAATGTTTCTAGAACTTCCCTAAGGTGGCTTGCATGATCTTCTTTGCTTTTAGAGTATATCAGGATGTCATCGATAAACACGATAACCGATCGATCGAGCATAGGTCGACAAACTCGGTTCATTAAATCCATAAATGCCGCAGGAGCATTTGTTAATCCAAACGACATCACTAGAAACTCATAGTGACCATAGCGCGTTCGAAACGTGGTTTTTGGGATGTCTTGCTCCCTCACCTTCAATTGGTGGTATCCTGACCTAAGATCAATTCGAGAAAACCAACTAGCTCCTTGAAGCTGGTCAAATAAGTCATCAATCCTAGGGAGCGGATATTTATTCTTCACAGTTAACTTGTTCAATTCTCGATAATCAATGCACATTCGCATACTACCATCTTTCTTCTTCACAAAGAGGACCGGAGCACCCCAAGGCGAGATGCTTGGTCGAATGAACCCTTTATCTAACAAGTCTTGTAGTTGAGTCCAAAGTTCTTTCATTTCGGATGGAGCCAAACGATATGGTGCCTTAGCCACCGGTTGAGCTCCTGGCCTCAAATCAATTTGAAATTCAATGTCACGATCTGGTGGTATGTCAGTCAAATCGTCGGGAATACGTCCGGGAATTCACACACCACTGGAACATCATTTATTTCTACATATTCTACCTTGGAATCAATGACATAGGCTAAGAAGGCCTCACATCCCCATTGCATATGTCTTCTAGCTTTCATCATAGAAATAACCCTCGGCATAAAGCTGTTGTTATCGTCATGAACCGTGACCTGACTGGCGTTAGGAGCTTTGAGATGAATGAGTTTCCTCCCACATACAATGTTGGCCTCATATGTCGATAACCAGTCCATTCCAAGTACAACGTCAAAACTACCTAGGGTCATGAGAAACAGTCTGACCGGAAAATTATGGCCTGATAGTTCTATATGGCAGTAACTAACAACCCTAGTTATCTTAACAGATTTTCCTATGGCAACCTCAATCTCAAAGTCATCATCAATCAGTTCGGGATTCTTATTTAATGACGAGCAAAAAGAATCAGCCATGAAACTCTTGCTAGCACCCGAGTCAAATAGCACAGAAGCACGAGTATCGTTGATCAAAAATACTCCTAACATGCATAGAAAATAAACATTATACGCATATAAACATGTGCATTTTTAGAAAGGAGCATTAGGTAGATTTTAGGAATATTAAGATCACGCAAAAATTAAACGGATACTATTGATCATAGGTGTACCTGACACGACATCGGGGATCTCCTTAGCTTCCTTCTGAGTAATACGAAAAGCCCTAGCTTTGGTTTTGGACTTGTCATCCACCTTTATTTCCTCTACCTTGCTTTTTCCTGAACCTTCAGATTTATTCTTTTTGCAGTCTTTGCTATAATGTCCCAACACACCACATGAGTGACATCTTGGACCCTTTGAACAATCCCTAGCCAAGTGTCCCGTCTTCCCACAACGTTAGCACAGATTAGTTCCCAGTGTGCACTCTCATGAGTGCTTTTTACCACATTTCCTGCACTCATCTAGTTCTTCCACCTTCACCTTTTTGAAGTTAGTGTTTCCAACTGTCGGCTTCCTGTTTAGTTCTGACCACTTTCTTTTTGTTTCCACATGATTTACAACATCAGCCTGGGCATCCTCCCATACATCCCACTTATTTCCATAGCTAGGTCTAACGTCTTCGGGTTTATACCCTTGACATGAGCACGAACTCTTGGTGGTAACCCGTTACTGTAGAACTTTATCCTTTGCTCCTCAGTGCCAACAAGGTGTGGAACCAATCTCTCCAACTCAATAAACTTGGAGGTATACGCTCGGTGTGTCATGGTGCCAGCCTTCAATCCCAAAAACTCTTTCTCAATCTTCTCAATCTCACTTCGAGGACAAAACTTCTTCAGTACAATTTCTTTCAAATCCTTCCACTTGAGATTAACCACAACTCTTTCTCTTTTAGTTCTAGTGACCATGTTCCACCAGTGCAAGGCATCAGAAATAAATGAATAGGCCACAAATTTCACAGCTTGGTCCACTCTGCACTCGCTTATAGCGATAACTGCTTCCATTTCAGAGACCCAGTTAAACGCCGCAGTCGCGTCCTTCTTTCCATCAAAGGATGGGGGATTACACCCTTTAAAGGCTTTGTAAGAACAACCTCTAAGTTTGCTAGTGTTAGTATTCACGTCTTCCTTCTCTTCCTTAGAGTTCTCATCGTTCAGATTCTCCTCTTCTTCTCCCTTATTTTTCTTCCCAGACGTGGTACCTTTCTCTTTTTCTACCTCCTTGGTTAATGCTTTTAGAGCCTCAGTCATGATTTCTGGCATGGTACTACTAATAACTTTATAGACTTCATTTGCTATGGCTTCCCTGACCACCGATTCAAGTGTGAATTCATTATCAGAAGGTGGTGTAGTGTTTTCAGTCTCAGCATGAACAGATTCTTCAGGTTCAGGTTGTGGCTTTCGTGGTCTTCCCCGGATTCCCACTGGTGTGCCTTCAGACCCACCACGACCTCCGGCCCTACCACCACGCCTGCCACCTGTAGCTCCCCCTCGTGCCATTTGATTTCGTACCTAGGATAGGGTTTGGACATTAACTAGTTCAATCAAGGCAATAATAAAGGACAATTCAAGTATTGTATACTATTAATCATAAGGGCCCTTTTATAACTAACCGTATACATTACTTTCTTGTTCTCTATATTCCCTATCAAGATTCCCATTAGTATCCAAATTTGTTTTAAGAATAGAGTGCATGAGGAATTTTAGTTAAGCATAACGAGACTAAAATTGATTACCTCTTGGCATGACGTTACCCATTTGACATCCCATTACGGTCCCATTCTCATTTTAAGTTCAAGCATCGGGGATGCTCGAATCTCTTAAACAGTTTGGCTCTGATACCAACTTGAAAGGCCCTAAATCGGGAAAACCTCTCAGTTGGTCTCAAACATAAGCAAATAGTTCATAAGCCAAATTCTTAGAAACATTCACAGCGGAAATGTAAAGAACACATGAGATCCAATGAATAGAAGTCAAATTCATCCTCAAAGTCAATTAAGCAATCATAAAAACAAATGGGAAATGCCAAATGATAATCTGGGTAGCCTCCTACTTCATGCCAAGTCGTCACAACTCATTTCAAATGTATACCTGCATCAATCTAACATGCAAACTAAAAATCAACAAAACTGAGTGAGCTCTAGCTTTGAGAAAACGCTTACTAACATTCAAGCATATAATTATATAGCATTTTAATAACCATACCTCAAGAAGTCATTTATCACTTAACATATACACGTATCATCTTATACATCATCATCATATAAGCACAATATACATTTTAAACATACAACATCATATAGTCATCCTTTATTTCCAATTATGGCCGTATAATCCTTTGCCTTTGCTAGACCTCTACCACACGCGCGAACTATAGCATCTTAGTGCTAGACCTCCACCACGCGGGTAAACTATAGCCTGTTAATGTGCTAGCCCTCTACCACACCAATCAACTATAGCAATGAATGCTAGACCCCGATCACATGGGCAGACTATAGCAATAATGTGCTAAACCTCTATCATAATAGACTATAGCACATGTCACCAAAATCATTAAACTACAATAGTAGTTACTATAAAATACGCTCAAAATATAATTCAAATATACAATCGAACAAATGTACTAATAAGTTTATTTAAATAATTTAAGCTTTTATTCAAATCATTTAATAAAAACATAATAATAATAGTTTGCATGCTACCCTAAAGATATATAAAAACATATAGTAGAGAGGGGCTAGAACTCACAACAAAGTCGATACTTGCGTTTCAATCTGATGTTCGTTACTCAGAGTGCAGCCCAAACGCGAGTCTAGTTACCTAGCGTTGGATAACAGTTAGGCTATCGACTCGAGACCTTTCTTCAGTGTCGTAACGGTTATATATAAAACCCGACGATTAATGCGATGGAACTGAAGCTTGAATGGACTCAACTGGATTTGCTTTGATATGTGAATGCAAAAAGGAAAAGAAAACGACAGTAATAGGGACGTGGGTATAGGGTTTGTTAGATTATATTTTCAATTTATGGCCCCTCATATCATCCTCTGTGTACAACTTGTTCCTAAAGTTATCATTTCCCAATTCCAATTTATTTAAAACCAACACTGTGCCTTAATTATACTAACTTTATAATAATCATTGGTTTTAGAGCGTTACAGAATTCATGGTCTTTGACAGGAGTTATGTATAGAACATTATAGTTCCCAAAAGGCAAGCGACTATGTGAATGAGGCATATGAGCTAGTGGCAAGAATATGCCCAAATCTTGTTAATAATCGTATGTGTCTAAAAAAGTGTTACTTGGAGTCAAGACAAGAAAATCAAGAAGCGAGTGAAGAAAGGATGCAACAAAATCTAAGGAGAAAGAAAAAACTAGTCTAGTCAAATGTAGGCTTAGAATTAGATAGTTGGTGTAGGTATACGTAAGGTGGCTTGTTTCAACATTCCCATCATATCTAGATCGTAGAACAACAAGCCAGACTGCTAAAGTCAATATTGTTGGTATGGAGGGCAACATGTTACTAATTGTATCAAAACCACTCTTGTGTTGTTCATGATGGTGGGACAAAACTTATCGAGGATGGTGAGTCTCTGGGGGTGATCCAAAGAAACACTTTAGATAAATTTTACATCTGGAATGTGATGGTAGGGCAAACCTAATCGAGAACGATGAATCCAAAAAAGAAATGAGATATAACAATATAAAACCAAACAATCACTTAACTACCAAAACTTAAAGATAATGCTTACAACTTATATATGATAACTTTTATTTGTAGAACTACTTAGATTATATTGTTTTATACAAAGAGAAGTTTGTGTGTTTAATGTGTATGTAAAGATTTTGATGAAAACAATTGTTGAATTTTTAACTTTTAACACAAATAAAGAGGTGTGAGTGTGACTTGTCGAATAGTTAAATTATCAAAAGCTATAAACACATAGGAATGTATGTAAACTTAAACTTGTATGGGTAAAACAAAAATGAATTGAAAGGTGTTGCCCTAGGTGGACCAATGGAGTGTGCTGAGACACCTCACTTGGAAAAGTAAGATTTTTACTAAACCCACCTAACTTTTATTCCCACTTTTATTTAGTGTTCCAGTCAATCTTATGATTTTTTTTCTTTTGTTAAACTTAATCAAAACTAAATCATGTAGATAGAACATATATGAATATATGAATCCTATTTACTATGTAGTGATTATATTTTTAATTAACTTAAAGTAAAAGGTAATAGTGAAAGAATAAAGTCACTAAATAATCATCTACGTTTCACAAATTTCATAAATTTCAAATTAGGTCAAATTTTATAAAATAATTCAATAAATAGTCATATATATTACATTCAGGCCACATAATTTTATAAATTTCAATATTTATAATAAAATTCATAGATTGAAACGAATAATAAACTTAAGTGACTCTAAAAGGTATAACTCATCTTGATATGTATATTACTATATTTTGTAGGGATACACGGACCAATTAATGCGTCTTGATACTGTGTTTATATTTTGACTAGTTAATCATGTAGGTATCATATGTTAATTTCTTATAGATGTTGTAATACATGGTTATCTTCCTAAAGAGATGAGTTTCAAAGTAATTTGTGACTGTAATAAACACATCCAAAGTTTCTATATTTAGTGTAATATTGTGATCTTTTAGTCTCCTAGTAAAAGTTTGCTTTCATGTAATAACATAGTTTTGTAATGTTTCATACTAGTTGATCTATTTCACGGGGTTTATAAGCTGCTAGTAAAAGTTTGCTTTCATGTAATAACATAGTTTTGTGGTGTTTCATACTAGTTGATCTATTTCACGGGGTTTATAAGCTATTGTATAAGAGTATTTACCGATTTAGGTTTCATTTCATTTGTTTCTTTTGGTTTGAGGTTGTCAATGGATCGAAATGAAAAGAATCTTACACGGTTTGATCTACAACCAAATTGAATCGAAAGCACTTGTTTGATTTTCACTACCAAAAAGCTAATTGAAGTGACAATAAGTGTTTTACATATAGTATGGAAATAAGCTTCTAAGAGTGTGTGAGTAAATATAATACGGTTGTTGAATATTTATATTGAAGTCCTAATGGAATTCATTTAAAAAGAGTTTCATTCATAGCCGATTCACCGATTGAAATTCATAAAATGATTGATAAGCAAATAGTCTTGTTCAAGTGTTTATTTCCTCTTCAATTCTAGTGGAACATTATAGACTATAGAAGGTCTGATGTAACACCTTTACACCAACAAGGTTCACGTACATGTAACAAGGTTTGGACCAACAAAGCCCAATGTAATACCACATTCTTGACCTATAATTTCCTTTGGACGGGTGTTTATTCATAACCGAACATATGGAGTCATCAATCGGTTAGGAACAAATCATTCTTAGTCACGTTACTAGAAAAGGCAATGCATTAACGGGTCGCAATCCCCAACAAATCAAACCCAACAGCATCATAAAAGAAAAACGACAACACTTGATTTTTTTCAAAGGTTCAATGGTTGTATATGTAGATTTCCACTAAAGTGACATACATGGGCCTCTTCATATAGTATTGTACAAAACTGTAAAAGTATGCTTACTTTAGCTTTAACTTTTTAATTTTCTTGAAAATCAAAAATACCTTTTTATACCTTTAACTTTAAAAGGCACTTTAAATTGTATTTAAACTAAATACTTTCTCCTCCAAGACGTAATAATATATTTGGATTTAAATTTTGTTCAAAATCAAATATTGTATTTAAAAAGTATATAAATACTGTCCAAAAAAACAATTGATTGATTAAAAGAAAGAAAGAATAAATTTGTCGCATAAAACAGACCGAATACCAAACTCAAAACCAGATCCACGACCCACATGCGATTCAGATTCCTTTTGCTTTTGGTATCCCAAAGATGACCGTTGCATTACTCATCTCATTTAAAATTATCAAATTTACACTTATGCCCCTCAAAATATATAATCTTTACACTTGTCTCCATCATTATACTTTTTTTTTTCTAATTATCCATACCCATTATGCCTACGTATCTTGTTGCCTTCCAATAGAAGGAAAACTAATAAAAATAAATAAATGTTCATTGAAAGACATAAACCTATTTCATCTCCTTTTGATTAATTTTATACATTGATAGATCAACTAAGAGATGTGTGAATAAGGGATTAGAGTCTTACTTTCAAAATTAGAGGTTTCCAAATGTGTAGCTTTTGTGATTTAAATGGTTATTAATATCAACTCATGTATTAGGAGAAACCCTTGTTATGGGTTCTAAAAAGTCCAAAAGATACATTAAAGTTTAGGTAACAGTTGAAATTGTTTTTTTAATGGAGTTAGAATTTATTATTAAAAAAAAGAGTCTAACAAAAGCCTAGAAGCCAAATATATAAAATAAAAAATTATAGGATTCTAATATATAGGCACCTCACATTATAAATCAATCACCTTTTATATGTCTCGTGTGGCACCATATGCGGTGTATAGGGTCGAAAACACAATAGACGAAGAAAATTCAGGGAAATTGTCAAATGGCTATACACCCCATATAACCGCCCTATACGACACATATAGAGCTATACGACGCGTATAGCGAATTTCAACACTGACAACGAAAATAATTTCAGGGGACTACAAAGAGGGGTTATACGCCCTGTATAGGGCTATACGACCCCCCTATACGACACGTATGAGGCTATACGACACATATAAAATTTGTGGTGTTAATTTATAAAATTTAAAATTAACAAAATTAAACTTATAGCATCTAGCCCATTCTAGGCTTTCTAGTTTTCCTCTATTTTTTATCAATAAGAATGAGAATGGTCTTCATCTATTTTAACTCAAAAAATATGGTAATAATTACCTTGTTAATTCAATATGTCATATTAGTTAGATATGAAGATGATATGCATAGCTTTTTTTTTTCTATTTGGTTGAACATTACCATTGGATAACCTTTCACAAAGATATAAGAAATCGATGTAAAAAATGGGAGGAGTAGTGTGCAAAGAATAAATTGGGACCAAACAAATTTTCAATATCACAAGCTGCTATCAATGGTATGTTGTTTCTTCCTAAATACCACATACCACATTTGGCACGGTAGGTGGAGTCGATATGCAGGTTTGTGTGAAAATAGTCTTTTTTTATTATAATTTTGTTTTGAGTTGCCCTCAAAGTGAAATATTTGACTTTAATACGAATTCAGTTATCTCAAATCTTTGGTTACTAGGTCCTTAAGTAGTTTCAACGGTTGTGAATTTGTTAATGATCCAATGAACATGTTTCTTTGAGCAAATTCACCACTTAAGAACATGACTGGTAGTGAGTTGTTTTTAATATTCATAAAATTACTACCTATGATTAACTAATTAACTGAATGTTACATTGTTTTGTTATTTGTGTTAATTTGTTTAATGTCAAATATGTTAATTGTTTTCAACAACTTGTGTTTACATGTAATAGGGCGAGACTAAATGTCAGGTGACAGAATACAAAACTTGAAGTGTGACAAATTTGCTTGCGTTAATACTCTCGTTAGAGTCAATAATAACAGTAACACAAATTATAGCTTTGATACCATAAATGAGGTATGCAAACTATTTGTACTACAAATAGACCAATAAAGTGTACAATACATGTGGTCTCCTCTATGTATAGAAGAGGATTGAAACTTGAACAACAAACAACTAACTAACAATAGAAAAACCACGAGCTAGATATATAATTGCTATGTAACCAACTACTTAGTCTTTAGAATACGCTCTGATAGTAAGTCATTATAAGACCTGTAAGTAAAATAATTAATTTTTAACTACGAATGTCTCAATTTTACATTTCTCTTTAAACCTAAAAAAATACAAGCCACCCTTAGTCTAAGTTTGAGTTCACTGAGGATGTCTCCAAGTAATTGTGTGGTATATAATTCATCAAGATAACAACTAAATAAACAATTAATAACGTTTTAACTTAATACATGTATTTAAAACTTAACTAGTCAGTAGATGCATTTATCTAAACGTATTTAAAAAGATGGGGGTCAATTTGTAACTTCTTTAACTTGAGAGTCATGTGTGGAAGGACCTCTAAAGTTGCACTTACCCCCCTTTAAGAAAGCCCATTTGACAACGGCTAGTTTTCCCCGTCAACCCAGTCAAAATTTGAAATACTTGTTTCCAATTTAAAACCAAACAACTATGCGATTTCTCCTTCACTGAACACTTATTCCCCTTTCACCTTCATCTCCATCACCAAATCTCAAACAAAAATGGGAGCTTGCTGTAGCAAGACTACCACCAGTACTACACTTCCTTCAACACCCACCCCACCTGAAGTCAAATTCAAACCTAACCCTCACAAAACAAAGAACAACAACACCGCCAATGTCGCCATTGTTGCTCCAGTTGCAGAACAAGAACCTCCAAAAAAGGAGGCTTTCATCGTTAAACACCGAAAGAGTCAAGAAACTGATCGAAACCCAGATCAATTCACCCGAAAATCGACTGATCGGAAGGAAAAAGCTTCAAATTCCATCTCCGTTATCGACTTTCCCCAATTGGTGGTCTCCGCCGCCGCTGCCGGCGGCGAGCCGGCGAAGGTGGTGGGTGCGACGGTGAGAACCTCTAGCTGTACGAAAGAAGAGGTGGATGCGATTCTTATTCAGTGTGGGAGGCTTAGCCGGAGCTCCTCCGGCGTGAAACCGGCCGGCGGTGAAACGCCGACACGTGGCCGGAGGTATTCGGGGTCGAAGAGGAGCTTTGATTTTGATATGGAAATGGGTTCGAAGAATGACGATGATGAGGCGGCGGCGGTGGTGGACGGTGGCGACGGCCACCGGCGTCGGCAGCAACGGGAGCCTAGGGTTTCATCGCCTTCAAGAAGAAGAAGTAGAGAAAGAGATCCACAGCAACAAAGATCCGGTAGTAAAGAGAGAGGAAGTGGTAGCGGAGGAAGAAGAGTAAGCAGATCCCCAAATCGGAGATCTGAATCTCCGATTCCTAACTCCGTCGGCGGCGGCGGAAACCGTCCGGGGAAGATGGTTTCCGTCCCCGCCACCGATAAGAGCAACAATGCCGGTGGCGGAGAGGTGGTTGCAGGAGGAGTTAAGAGGATTCAGGTGAAGAGAAACGCCGGTGATGCTGCCGGACCCCGGGCTGCAGCATCTCCCCGATCTAGATCTCCGGCGAGGGCAAACATTAGGGTTTTGAACGAGAATCAGAGCCAGCAGCCGGTGACGTTGAGCCGAAGCAACTCGAGGAAGGCGGAGCATTCGCCTTACAGAAGGAATCCGTTGGGTGAGATCGACACCAATGCGAATGGATCCGATCAACCGGGGAGCAAAGTAAGTGTTTTGATTTGAAATTCATATTGATTTCAAGTTTTCTTGATTTAGTCTTGATTTAGTCTTGATGGGTATGGAGTTTTAAAAGTTGTTATCTTGTTTGCAGAAGCAAAACTGTGAGAAGATGATAAGCAGCAAAAGCAACAATGTTAAGAACTGCACAGGCAAAGAAGCCCAAACGGTTGATGAGATCAAACCCGCAGTCGAAAACCCAAAACATCACCAAATGGTATCAAGAACCCGATCTTCACGGCTATCTCGAGATCTAGATATTAATCCAGAAGCTTTACTCAACTCAGACCCAAACCCCAACCCCAACCCACCATCCTACGCCAGTTTATTACTTGAAGACATCCAAAACTTCCACCAGAAGAACCCCACCACCGCCACTGCGGCGGTCACAACTCCACCAGCACCGCCACCAGCTTTCTCACTCCCGGCTTGCGTGAGCAAGGCGTGCTCGATTCTTGAAGCTGTGGCTGACCTGAACTCCACCACAAGCACCAATCAGTTCAAGAAAGAGAATCTTGTGGAGTCTGAGAAGGTGGTTAATGATGATCTGATGGAGCCAAGTTTCCACAAGTATGTGACAGTTAGAAGGGGTGGTGATGCAGATGCAGAAGAACAAGAATCATCAGGGAGCAATAGTTTTGCTGGGAGTCAACAGTTGAGTTGGGTGTCATCTTCTTGGGAGCCAAATTCAGGTGATTCCACCAACTGCTGGAGTTCTAATTCGCTTTCAAATGGTCGAGACACCCAAGGGCAAGGTCAAACGCTGGATTACCCGAGGAACGGGATAGGGCGTGGCCGATTGGGTGTTCATGGTAGAAGTGCTTACTCACTGCCAAACAATGCTACAGTTGCCTCAACATAATCTGTCTGTTGAATATAGTTAGTTGTGTTTCTTGTTCTTAATTAGTGCACATTTCTTTTGGTTGTTGCATACTTGCAACTGTGTAATGCATTTCATTCTTGTTTTAATCTCAATGAACCATGGTTTGATACATTCTTGTTGTTTGTGATCAAGTGTCCTATAGGCGTCAAATTATATTGTCCCCTTTATTTTAATTTAGTTTTATACCCATTTGGTGACTGAATATTTTTATTGTTATAATAGCATGACTACTTTTCTTTGCATTCTTAACAAAAAATCAATACTTATTAATACCAAAGCACAATTCGTTTAACTTATGGGTAAATAATAAACGACTCCATTTAGTAAATAGGTTAAACTTTAACATTTCTTTGAAAAATATAATCTTGATATGTTTATAATTAAAGGTTTAATTTGAACAAAGTAAAAGAGGTCAAGTAGTGAAACCGGAATTTTGATTTAAATAATAAAAAATTATCTAGTTATTTGAATAAAATAATTATTAGTTTATCTAGTTTATTTAAATAGTGTTTGAGTTGTATTATGATTAGTTTATATCTATTATAAATATAGGGTATGTGTGTTTACATATATTTTCAAGTTGATGCAATTGGTTACTCTAACAATTGGTATCAGAGCTATAGGTCATGATCTTCGTGGAGCCTATCGGAGTTTATGTGTGGAGAAGAAATCGATCCGACTATCAAGATGAGACGATATCCAAAATCAACCAGAAGGGATAAAGGTGAAAGGAAAATCGACAAGTAAATTTATTTGTTTATTAGTTATTTTTTATTATCATAGTCGAAACAAGAAGAAGAAGAAAAAGAGAAGGAAAAGAGGTTACCAACAAAACAAAGGACAAAAAAGATTTGAGTGATGACCATCATGGTAGCAAGTTGAAAACGAAGGTACAAGTGATATTTTGCTTTGCATGTAGATGGAGTCATAACGCGCTCGAATCAGAAGCAAGCTGATGATTTAAAGGTTCTTGGTTTTTTTTATTTATGAAAAGACAATAGCTTGTTTGATGGGATATTGTAAATCAAGTTAGTCAAGGAGTTTGATTCGATTTCAAACCGAGAAGATCTAGGACATGGATGGGGTTTAGGTTGGGGTCCAGAAGAGATTACAGAGATGAATAGTTTCAAACATAAATGAGAGGTGAATGTCAATATCAAGATTTAGGGGATGAATGAATGATATAACGGAGATGAATAGTTTCAAACATAAATGAGAGGTGAATGTCAATATCAAGATTTAGGGGATGAATGAATGATATAATCATGATATGTTTATAATTAAAGGTTTAATTTGAACAAAGTAAAAGATATCAAATAGTGAAACCAAAAGTTTAATTTAAATAATTAGGAATTATCTAGTTATTTGTAATAGATAATTATTAGTTTATCTAGTTGATTATTTAAATAGGGTTTAAGTTGGATTATGATTAGTTTATATTTACTATAAATATAGGGCTATGCATTTAGTTTTATTAAGTCAAGTTCAATAGAAAGCAAAAAGTTAAATTATGTTAAATATGTGTGTTTACATATATTTTCGGGTTGATCCAATTGGTTACTCCAACATTCTCCATAGAAATTCAGAAACCTCAAGTTGAAATTTAGAACCTTTTGAAAATAAACCTTTGTGAAACTCGTAAATTAAAAAAAACAAAAAAAAATAAGAAATGCTAAAGGGCAAACTCTTTCATTCAATGATAAAATATCTAAGGTGATGTTTGTTTTTAATATGACAAAATGTCTGTAGTCCGCGTACTACATTTGTAGACATCTACAACAGAAGAGATATACCAAACATATGTAGTCTGTAACAAGAGTAGTGTATGTTTTTTAACATCTACAGACTACTAAAATCAACTATGGTGGTATACGACAGTGCTAGACGATGGTGGTGATGGTAGATGGTGGGTGGTTGTCTGCGCAATGATGTTCTTGTGGAGTCTGAGAAGGTGGTTAATGATGATCAGATGGAGCCAAGTTTCCACAAGTATGTGATAGTTAGAAGGGGTGGTGATGTAGATGCTTTAGAACAAGAATCATCAGGGATGCAATAGTTTCGACAACAATCAACAATTGAGTTGGGTGTCATCTTCGTGGGAGCCAAATTCAAGTGATTCCATAAATTATTGGAGTTCTAATACGCTGTCAAATGATCTAGACACCGAAGGGAAAGGTCAAGTGCTAGACTACCTGAGGAATGGGATAGGGCGTGGGCGATTAAGTGTTCATGGTAGAAGTGCTTACTCATTGCCAAACAATGTGACAATTGTACATGATTTGATGTTTAATTGAGTATAGTTTTGTGTTTAGGAGAATTGAATTTGTCACAAATAGGGGTTGATTTCTGGAAATTGGATTGGGATCATAGTTGGAGTTGTGATTACGATTGGTGGTGTTAGATGATGAAGTATCAAAACTGTAAATGTCCGCTAAGGTAATCAATTGTGAGGATTCTTTAGCTTTTTGTTGTGACTCTCAATCATATGTTGGTCAATTTTTTTGTTAGGGTATTTACTTGCACTGTCGAATTTGTTTATTTAATTGATCTTAGGGCTTATGTAATCTGCAACTATAATGAAAATTACCATTTTAATTCTTATGGGATGTATGACTGAAAAACATGTGGCAGTGATCATAGATTATACAATATTATACAAGAAAGGTTACAACAGGGGTTTATTTTCCGTGTTAGTTTTATTAGGTTGACAACATATTCATATTGTGTTCCACTAGGTTTAATTTAAGATATTTTTAGGAGATTGAAGAACATACACTATTTCGAATTTGGATGTTTGGTTTGCTTTAGAGCTTTAACTTTTGAGGTTCTTGCCAATGAAGCTCTTGAGATGTTGCTCCATGGTACTTTCACTTCAACTTATTGTCCTTTATAATTTTCGTGTAACATCCGTCAATTTCCAAGTTAAAATTAATTTTTTTTAGTTCTATTATAAAATTATAACAATAATTGAAATGGACCAAATGCATAAAATTTACAATTTATATTGTGAATTATATATTTGTTAATCATCTAAATAACTTGTAATATTTTTTTATAAAGTTAAGGTGAATAATCATTTTACAATAAATATTTAATTGGTGAAGACTTATTAAAAATTTATAAAGTTATTAAATGAATAAAGATTTATTATTTATTATAAGTTCTAATTATTGAAAATAAAATAATAAAGCTTACGAGATTTATAAAGATTAACAAATAATTGATTTGGTTTATCATCCAAATGGGTTTTATAAAGTCTAGGGGTGAATTGGTAATTTTTTAAACTTGAAATAAAAGTTTTATTACATAAAATAATAAAGACCTAAAACTTCAGGGGCTAAACTTGTAAAATTGGAAATCTTTGAAACCAAACCACCATCCCTCCCCGATTTCTGTCGTGCACCTCGGCCAACTCCGGCCACGCATCCGGCGACCGCCGATTCTCAAGAAAACATCAAATTGAATGCAATTAAACCGAACCTTAACTTTTATGCATCGGTTTCGAACTTAAAACCATGTTTAATTGTAATTATTCGACCTTTAACTCGAGAAATCAAAACCAAAACAATCAATTCAAATCGTTAAACCGTCGATCTTGTAACCATTCCAATTGCTTATGTTTGAATGTTTGGAAACGTTCTAATCGATCCTTTAAACCATCCTGCATTATCAATCGCACGAACAACTCCCCATTCGAATCTCTCGATCGTCACTTTCCTTTCGAACATACAACTTGGTCGAAAACTATCTTCAAAGCATTCTAGCTTAAAATTGTTTGAGGGCTTTGAATCCTAAACATCGATTGAAGCTTCATACGAAGGGAATTTGATTAACATCAACGTTTGCACCTTAAAGCACATCCACGCAGTCGCGACTCGTTCCTAACCCCGAGAGCATCAATTCGAACTCAATAACGTAAGTTTCGCACATCATTGTACTCGTTTTAACATGGGGAAACAAAGCCCTAATGTTAGTTTGATTAACATGTCCGAATTGAAGATCAACTTGATGGCAAACGATTCTAGGGTTTATAAGGATTTGGGGAAATTATTTGAAGAATGGTTTTAAAAATAAATTGCGTTTTGAGACAAGAATCGGGCTTTGGCCCGTTGGTTAACAACAAACACTTACACATGGCAGGTCAATGGTTCGAACCCTGCCCCTACCATGTTTTTATTTTAGCAGCTTTCTTTTATTATTATTTTTTATTAAATCAAAAAAACTATTAATATAATAATAAATCTAAATAAATATTATTTTGTTAACTAAAATATTTTAGAAATTATTAAGTTAAATTTTAATATTTTAAAACTTATAACTCTTAACTTTAATTATTTGTTAAACAATAAGAAGATTATAAAAATATTACTAAGTCATTTATATGATATAAATATATTATAGTCCAAACTTGAATTATTCTAAAACACTTCAAAACTACATATTTCAAATACTTTAAATGTTTAAATATAAAAATGATTATTTAAATAAATATTTAATTATTCATCTAATCATTTAAGCATATTATATCATAATTAGTTAATAAATTTACTCTTTAACTTTTATTTAAATTCTTGAAATTTATAAAACAATATAATTTGCTTTATTCTTATTTTTAAGGTTTTGTATTATAAAACCTTTATGATAAATCATTTTTAAAAGCTCAAAACTTTATAAAATGATTTTAAATATATTTAACTTCATTTAAATAAGTATTTAATTAATTCTCTTTATCAAGTTTTAAATAATTAATTATTAAATTAATTATTTTTTTCACATATTATACTTAACTTCTATAACCTACATTTTTAAATCATTCTTAATTATATTTGGTCTTAATTGATTTATATCATCTTTATTAAACTAAAACAAAAACGTTTCATTATTTTACTTCATTATTCAAACCCCCAAATTCCAATTGAAACCCTAGTTTACGTCTCATTGTTAATTTTATTACCGAGCTTAATCTTGGAATCAATGCATTTAGGTAACTTGTAAAGAAATCGTTGGAATCTCGTCTAAATTCTTATCATCATCTTGTATATATCACGTGAGTTCTCCATGCCCCATTTTTACTTTATTTCACACCTTCTGGGGTGAAACATGTTAACTTTATCAACTTACACTTGTAAACATCTTGATACTTGTAAATACCCATGCAATTCATCTTTAACTTTTTGTCATGGTTATTTGTGTTATTGTAAGTCTTATATGAGATACATATTTTGTTTACAATCATTAACTATTGCTAGCCTAGCGACCTCTTAGATCTTTGGGCCTGACAAGCCTATTTGGTGCTAAAGTCGATATATTGCCGACTCCTGATGACGTATGCTTGTTCATCATGGGAACCAAATACACTTAGCCAATCTTATATATTTGTAATCAAGTC
>BJCM01267888.1:0-21185 GCA_018326385.1 Flaveria bidentis
TGTATACCACAACACCATTCAAGCACACACAAGCTCACAATCAAGACTCAAACGCATCATATGCATACATACACATACACAAACGGGTCAAACATGCACACACTCAAAAACCCGATTTCAGATGTTTTCCAGCCCCAAAATCGTTTGAAAACAAGTAAAAGTGGGGTCCTAGAACTCACACAAGACCACGACGAGAAGAGCTTCGATTTGACTCGCTTTTCAATGATTTTGACTATCGAACCAACCCGAACCAACACTTTTCCTCTTTTCTTCCTTTCTTTCTTCTCTTCTCTTTTCTTGGCTGAAATGTTGGTGTGGGGAGAGGGTATGGGATGCCCTCTCCCTTTATATACCCCCACTCACTGTCTTTCTTTTGTTAGCGAGTTTGATCCCTCGACTTTGGACTTTATTTCTTTTCTTCTTTCGTTGGCTTCAAAATAAATAAATAACCGGGTGTTACATTAGTAAGACAATGAAAATTTGTATGAGTATTTAAACTACTATAATACTTTTTTGGAGGAAAAATTAATGTGTGGATGCCTAGAAAAATAACAAGTGACAAAAAATGAGTTAAGAGAATAATAAGTGCCAAAGGAAACCTTGTTTTATTAGATATTATAGATATCTCAATATTTTAATTCCACAAATATTCCTTCAACTATTTCAATAGTTTTAGCTTTGCTTTTCTTCACCGTATAACTGCATGTTTTTGTATTTTTTTTGAACGAGTAACTGAATCACTGACGACTCATTGACCCACCCGATCATATCCATTACTCAAGTACAAAACCTTAGGGGGGTGTTTGGTTAGAAGGAATGAAATGAAATGAAATTGAGAAACTAGTATAATTTTTAAGTAAAATTATGTTTGAGTGAGTAATAAAATATAAAACTCAAAGAAATGTTTCACCTCAAATTCCATTGGTTGTGGGGTTTCAAATTCCCTCTTTAGGTGGAAGGATTTTGAAATCCCACAACCAAGGGAATTAGAGGTGAAACATTCACTTGGGTTATTTGTAATTGTTCACTCAAACATAATTTTACTTGAAAATTATACTAATTCTAAATTCCATTCCATTCCTTCCAACCAAACGCTCCTTTAGGGACCGTTTGGTATGCAGGAATTCAATGGAATTAGAATTTGATTCCATTGATAATTGGATTTGCTTGATAGAAATTCGTTGGAATTGTAATTTGAATTCTATTATTAACGTGTTTGGTTAAGAAAGAAACTAGAATTGGAATTGGAATTACTTCCCTCAAATTTCTTCAAATGAAGGATTTCAAAATCATTTCATATATTGAAGGATTCAATTGCACTGACCCCCGCCTCCACCACCTACCACATCGCCCACCGCCAACCGACGACCCCGACCACCGCCGACCCCGACTGCGGCCTGCCATCGACCCTAACCGTTGACCGCCGTCCCCCAACCGCCACTTACCACCCTGCCCACCGCCAACCGACCATCGACACCACCGAACGCAGGCCCTTAATGCCGACGGGACGCCCACCCCCGACCACCGACGTCCGTCGCCAACCGCTGCCGACCCCGACCGTCGCCTCCTCCGATGGTCGGCTATTGCTCGTCGCCGGCAGACCACCGACCCCGACCGCCGCCGCCACCCACCAACGCCGCACAACCCTAATGCCGACCACCGCCGCACACTGTTTCCCCCGACCGCCACCACCCCTAACCGTCGGTGATTGTCGAACCATGTTTTGATGACGACGCGTTATTGATTGGTGGCGGCAGTGGGTACAGTCGGTTTTCGGCAACAAGCGGGGTTAGTGGTCACAATCGATTGTCAGCGGTGACGACGGCGGCGGTTGGTGGTATGTAGCGGGCTAGCAGCGATGATCGGTGGCATTGAGGTGATGGCGGTTTGCAACGGATGATAAATTCTAATTCTTTTTTAAGTGTTTTGTCACTAGAAATTTATTTGGAATTTAAATTCCGTTTATAGATTTCAATTCATTTGAATATCGAATCCTTTGAAAAATATTAAATTTCAAATACAATTCTTTCGAATTTCAATTCAAAATCCAATTCCATCAAATTTCACGAACCAAACGCCCCCTTAGTGCCAAAGCTGAGATCACCCTTAGTAGGAAACCCACCATAGGTGGGAAAACCTCCTGACTCACCCTGGAAACTCCCAATTTATTTTGTCGTAGGTATGACTTGAATTCAAGATCTCCATCTTTTTTTGTTATAGCTTTGGGGTACATCACTTTAACCACTTAGGTTACGGATCATTGGTACATATTTTTGTAAATGGTTACATGATTTAATATTTTAGTTAAACAACTCTTTTAAGTTCCTTTTTGTATTGTTCGACGTTACAATGACAAACTTCTTTATATTCAAGAATATTCTAGTATGATATGTTTTTTTACACATGTATCGACATTCAAAAGTGAGCTGCTGCAACACGTAGTATGTTTTGCTAGCATATTATATTAGACCCATAACAACTTACGAGTCTCAATTTCTAGTTAATGTTTAAATTAGCATCCCTTGCATAATTTAAATTCAAACTAAAATTTAAAATCAATAATATTGCCGAACATAGCATAACACAACTTGAACTCTTATAATTATCTATCTTGTAACAATTTGATCTCTTTAAAACATGTTTCAACAACACATAATAATAATAATAATATAAAAGAAAGAACACGAATCATATATCTCACAAATATCGTAAAAGAAAACAGAATCTCCTTCCACCACCGTAACACAAAAGTCTCCAATAATGGCGACGACGTCGGAGAATCCAAAGCCACCGGAGCCCCGTTCGCCGTCGATAATTCAGGCGTATTGGCTGCCGGCGATCCTATTCACCGCCTCCATGTTCTTCCAGCTCATAGCTATCCCCCGTTCTTTTCCCCCTTCTCATTACGACGGTCTCTAACTAACTCCTTTACTTTTGCACCAATTCTAACCTAACTAACTAACTAACTAACTAACTGATTCTGTTGCAATCTCACTCAATCTGTTATTATTGTTGTTGTATGATTTCTACAGCTCTAAGGATCAAGTCGTTCAGTTCGATCGAACAAGTGAATGAGGCGTACCAGAAGCTGTCTTCTGATTGGTAACTGTACTTTGATGGTTGAATTGGTTGTGGTTGTTAATTTGTTATTCTGTTGGTGTGATGTTAGTTTGCTGATTGTTGGTTAAGATTAAGTCAAGATAGAGAGTGTGATTTTGTGTAGTCAAACCTAGTAAATAGTTAATGTGGAATTCATGTGGAGTTTTGGAGTTACTTCGGTGTAGTTGTTTGTCCGGTGATGTGGTTTGGTGTGATCATTGAAATTGTGCAAAAAGATCTTCTATGTATTGTAAATTTGTAATTGTGTGTAGTGTAGAGTATACACAAGTTTGATATCTCCGAGACGATGAAGGGATGATGAAGGATCATACATGTTTCATATATATATGCATGATGAACCTTGTTTTGCTTTTCTTTTCTTTCAAATTGTTTTCATCGTTCAAGACTTCAAAGCTATATCAGAATTCATGAGGGAACTTGATATGGGATTTACTTTAGACGTGTCTTTTGAAGGGTTGGTTTAGCCTAACTCTGATGTATAAACTATACCGATGTGCTGTCAAACCAAACCAAATGATGTCTTTGAATAATTATTTAAACGAACCCGCATCTCTAATCAAAGTTTTGTCAATGCATTGTGTTTGTTCATATGCCCGTGTGACAATGCTATTGCAGTATATTAAAAAAGTTTAAATTGCAGGAAAACAGGGAAGGGATCTTCTTCAACTCTTAATAATATTAAGGTTTGTGTAATTCTGTATTTCATTTAATCAGCAGTTTACAATCCAATACTTATAATACCATGAACAATTATGTCATTTAGTTTACACTTTTGTTTTCTGGTTCCAAATTTTGTTTTTCTTTCTATTTTGATCTTTTAGTTTTGACATTAAGTTGACCTGCATTTTCAGGTTCAGTATGCCTTTGAACTTCTCAGCAATCCCACTTGGAAAAGGGATTATGATATATTTGGCATTGATGAACATCTTGTAAGCTATAATATTCCTAATCCTTTTCATACTTTCCATTTTTATTATTAATTTTCCATATATGTGATCTTCATAGTTGTATGCTAACATTGCTTTGTTGGTTGTAGCATGTAATGGAAAGGGTCAAGCAAAAATACTCTAATGCAGATTTTTCTGATATTAGTCTTCCATTACTGGAACCTACTTCATTTGGTTTGTAAACTTACCATACTAAATATGGGTTTTCAGATTGATTTATGGTTTGTGAAACAACTGTGTTATTATTGTTCATGTCATATATTTGTTGTATTTTGTCACAGAACCAGACCAGGATTTTGAAGTCATTTCATCAGAGAACTATATTTCTAAGCTACAGAACAGCAACACGTTGCTTCTTCAGGTTTAAATAATTGTTTTATATAACTCTTGACATCTTATATATTTTAACTAAAAATTTATTTTCTCTTGCAGTTTTGCTACATTTCCTTTGTTATAATTGTTTGTTAACTGGTTTCAGATTTACTCAGCTGGGAGCAGCCAATGTGCCCAATTTTCTGGTTCTTGGAAAAGAATTGGTATTTTACTTTGTTAGACATGTTTCCTGCTTTCATTCATTCAAAAAAAAAATTCAATAGTTTATATTGTAAAATATATAGGGTTGAGGTTCTTTTTCATGCTTTTAGAATACTAGTTTTCAGTGTTTGAAACTTTTAATTTCAAGATGTGATTTTACTGTATATTTGCAGCTAGTTTACTGGATGGTTTAGCAAATACTGGAATGATTGAGATCCGTGATCTTAAGCTTGCAACATATTTATCTGAAAAGAAATATACTGGAGCTCCTTTCTTTCGAAATGGTTGGTAACTTCATTATTGCCGCCTCCAAATACATCTCCTCATTCTAACTTTTGAATTCTTGTTTATGATGACTTGTTGCCTGATCATTCGATTGTGATATAGGTCTTCCTTCACTTGTGGCTTTCCCCCCTGGATGTAAAACTTCAGATTGCATTGTTAGGTGAGTTTTCTTCGCCTCATGTTAAAAATAATGGCAATATTATCATAATGTTAGTCATGGAAAGTTTTCCAAGTAATAATTCTGATTATATTGTTGCTCTATGTCTTAGGTACACTGGACAGTTATCTGTTGATGCTGTTACTGATTGGTTCGCAACAACCATCCTAAGTTTGCCTCGTATTTCTTACTACTCCATGGAGTCATTGGTAATTTTAGTTCAAGAAATTCTTGTTTTAGTTATATACTGTTTTTTAAATATATTCTTGCCAGTGATGCAAAATAACATCATTTTAATCACAGGCACAAACTTTTATCGGAAAAGGCAGTCGACATAAGGTAATTATTGTGTGTATCATTCCCTCGGATTTTAGAATCTAAATTCCTCTTTTGCTGTTTTTGTTTCTTCTATTGTTTTACTTATTTTCTTGTAAATAGATAACTTGTACCCTTGATGTGAACATTCCTGTTTATATGTGATTGTGTCATTTATTGACTTTTTATTTTTGACGTGACAGGTCAAAGTCATTTTCGTCTCAAAAACAGGACAGCGAGCCACTCCATTTGTGCGCCATATGGCTAAAAATTATTGGTCTTACGCTTCATTTGCATTTGCAGTTTGGAGAGAAGAGGAATCTATCTTTTGGTCAAACACGTAATTTTCTTATGTTAAATACATTAACTTTTCTCTTGTTCTCTATAAATTGTCTTCCAGTATGACTAAATTGTTTGTCTTTGAAACAGGTTTGGGGTGGAAGAAGCTCCTGCAATTATTATTCTGAGAGATCCTGGTGTCAAACCTGTAGTGTACCATGGCATGTCACTCCCCTTGTTTTTTAAGAGAAAATTTTCCCTCATGGTTCCTAAAATATAAATTTATCTCTTACTGATTTGCAGGATTAATGAACAACTCAAGACTTATTGAAATCATGGAACAGAATAAACATCAAGGTAATGATACAATGGTTTGGTATTGTACTTATGCATATCTATTCTTATTTAAAAGACTACTTATAATATTTGTGATTTAGAATTTCCACGTATCAAAATGTTCATATATGTATATATATTTATATATATCTGGACTCTGGAGCAACAACTAGGCCGGTTTCAAGATGACTAAATTGTTGAAAAAATATTATGACTTTATTTTAATCTCACCTTTTGCTTTTCAGTCCTTCCCCAATTAAGAAGTATTACATCAATGGAGTTAGGTTGCGATCCAAAGGGCTATTCACGTGCTGGTATCGACACGATGATTTGGTATTGTGCTGTTGTTGTGGGGAGGCAGAGTGCAGAACTTCATAAAATGCGTGAAGTGAGCTCCATTAAACCTAGTTGTAAATTGTTTTTAATACAATTTAGATCTATTAGCTAATAGCATAATTTATATATATGATTTAAGACCATGCGTAGGGTCCAAGAGATACTATCAAATGATGGAGATGTAGATCAACTTGATGATCAAGCAGGCACATCAGCAGCAGTTGCATTGAAGGAAAAACGGTTAACCTTCGCTTGGGTGGATGGTGAAGTACAAAAGGTAATCAACTCTTTTATTCTTATTTGAATTGATCTTGTAGTTGAATAAACTTCGTTACAGATTTGTCTCAAACGGCTAAATAATAGTGTTAAAATATAGCAAACGTGTTGAAAGTTGCACAAAGGTTATTTTAGATGCATGCAGTTTCCTGATTATTGTGGTAATATTATTGATTTTATCTACATATATAACACACGATTTATTGATATTAGTTCATTTCTTTTTACAGAGGTTCTGTATGTTTTATGTAAATGTGGAGGACAGCCATGATACATGTGGACCTAGGAGGGATATTACAGACACACCACGCTTATTTCTTGTACGCTACAAAAGAAATGATACCGAAGTAAACAAAAAAATTGAGGAAAATTCACTGAACATGTTTGCTTCATTGGCTTCTAGAGACGTGGATCCCACATCCCAGTTAGTGGCACTATACAAAGGTTTAAATGAAATTCCACAGGTTTGAGATTCTATCCATCAAGATCTTAAAGGAAAAATTCTAAAATAAAAAATTGTCATTCTTATTTCTTAGTGCATCCTTACCTTACTGTTTTGTGCCAGATAATTCAATGGATCTCAGAAACAGTTCGAGATGGTGACTCGAGAGATCTCCCCTTTCATGTGAGTTTCTAACAACAAAGTCGGGTACTTTTATTTGTGAATATATAATTTCACAAATTACATTTTTTTCTGAATTTTGATTAAAAGATATATCATACTTACTGTAGCGGACAACAACTCCTGAGCTTGTACCTGAAGATGTAGATCCAGTTTGGTCAAAAGGTAGGGACCAAATTATTTCCTCAAGTAGGGGAATAAAACAGAGGATTGGAACCATACCACAAAGAATTGGTGATCTTTTGGGTGATCCAAGGTTGGGTCCAATGCTACTTTTGGCAGCATTGATGTCATTTGGTCTTATTTATCTGAGGAGAAATCAGCCAATTAAACCAAAGGAATCTGATAATGCAAGCCATCCTAAACCTGAGGTAAACAATAGTGCATTAGCCACAAAGGGTTCGGTTGGCTAAATACTTTTTATAAAGCTCCTGGTATTCTTCATTTATAGGTGGCAAAATGAGCAGGCCGGGTAAAAGGTCAAAATGGGTTTGATTGACCAGCCAAGTAGCCAACGCTTCTTTTGTCTGAATTTTTAAATAAAGAAATTAAGGAAATCGAAAACACTTGGAGCATACCGGGTATTTTAATTTTTTCCACATTTTATCAAAATATCTACATTTCTTTGTATCAATTATGATTACAAAAATTATATTATTTTTTAAATTTATAATTTATGAGGTTTTATGCATTAAAAATGTTGGTTTCAGGCCCAAGATCATCCTCTAATTCTTGCATTCATTACTTACAATACATACATATAAATAGACTAAAAACAACATGCAAACATGAGACACTACTCCTATAAAATAGACCACTATCTAGCATATTATCTCCTAATTTTCTGCATTTATCCCATGTTTTGACCCACTAACATATAATCAAACAATAAAATTAAACACATGCTTAAATAAAACCTAAGTTTGACCCGTACGCATTTGACCCGACTTTAACGTGATCAAGATTAATCCCAACAAAAAATACACGTTTGGCAATTTGTGGCCCTATTCAACCCATTTTAACATGCTCCTTTTTCAGCTAACTTGTTTAAAATTTCTTCACCTGTTTGACATGTTGAAGATAAAACATGATCCGAATAAACTAGTCCATGAGTAAATCGTTTGAGATTGCCACCTCCTCTTAATGATTTTGCTGCTTAGTTTTGAAACCTTTTTGTGTCACTGGCAGGGTGCTGACCGGTCAAAGTTGAGAAGGCGACGCCCAAAAAGCCAAACAAACCAGGATTTACCTCCATCCATTACTGACATACCTCCACCAAATGCTTTCCAAATGCCATTTACAGATTCTGATTCAGAGTAGAACTTGCAGTTAACAAAAAAACAAACAGATGCTGCTTACAGAAACTACATCAAACCAAATGTTATATCTTTTTAGTCCCCCAGATGCCTGTGAAATATACACATGGTGTCTAGTTAGTAACACAAACGTCACATCATCATGATCACGATCGTCATCAGCATCATCATAAATCTTTATGTTAATTTATCATCTGGTCCAGTATTTGGAACCTTATTAAGAGTATGATCAATGTAATTTTAACCATGAACTATTTTTGTTGGATCAATGATCACTTGGAAATGTTGATGACAACCATTTATTGATGTAATTTACTGATTTTGATTGAAAATAGACAATCTTTTAGGTGATGATTCGACATGTAAAAAGTTAAATTCTAGGCCGGATTCTTGAAGGAAACATAAACTCTCTTCTGATATGTTTGAAATTCAAATTGTACTTTTGAGTTCAAATCATCACACTTGAATAGAAATTTTATTCGGGGCAAATATAATATGACTACAATCTCAGGGGGACCATTTGCAATCTTAAACTAAAGATATAGTTTCAGATCCGATCCTTGCAAAGGAAAGAAATTAAAAAAACGTGCTTTCATTGAGAGTCGAACTCAAGACCTCCCGCTTACTAAACGGGTGCTCTAACCAACTGAGCTATGAAAGCCACTTGTTATAAAAGTCTGTGAATATGCTTAAAAACTGTATTTTTTTATAGTTGATAGATTCCTTGTGTTTAAATACGGTACATTCTGCATTCTGGTAGCTTGTTTCATACCAGTAGTATTGGGACTCTTTAATCTTTGTTATGTTATAGATATCAATTTGTGGTCTTATTCTTTACCCTTATCGTTATTTAACACACCACTAGCCCGTGACGTGCCTACTCTCGCTATAACAATTCACTGATGTATTGCTACGTAGATACACCGATAATGTGAAAACTACTCAACCAATGTATTTTACAATAAAATCTACTATGTTTGTCTATTTTGCAAAGCATGTTTAGGGTTTAACAACCAAGGAAAAGTGTGACAGTAGTACTTACGCTTCCTAGTAGTACTTACACTTCCCAACACGTCCTTGTGGATTCAACACCACGCCACTCTTGCAAGACAAATGTGTGAAAAGTGGTATCAGAACAGAAGACCTTGCTGGTTGTTTGACATGGTATAGTCGTTTTTTGAAGTTCTTAGATGTCTTGATGTGATGGTGGTGGGAGATCTACTAAGGAGGCTTGTGTATGTGACTCAAGCTGGTGCATCAGATCATATGTTCCACGGGGCCAACCGACCAAAGGGGGAAAATGGCATGTGTGAGCGTATGTTTAGCCAATGTAAAGCTTATCTTCGGAGAGCACTAGCGGAAAGAGTAGTGATGCTGTTGGTATAAGAGCTAAGAAACACACAAATAGTAAAGGAATCTCTCGTACTTTTATTAAGTTGTGAAAATGCAGTAATAAAGAAGAACAAATGCTGCCTATTTATAGAACATAGGCTAACAAACACAACGAAAAAGACTCAACAACTACTTACTAAAGCTCCTCAACCCACAACGGTTAGGAGACTTATTCGAAATACTAAAAAACACGTGTGCATGGAGACTCCACGTATGCATGCAACCGAAAGATCCCTGAAAATACTCTTCATTTGAATCATTCTTCATTATCACCCCCTGATTCAAACTCCATAACACCGAGCTTATGACAAAAGTGAACAAATTTCTCATGAGATAACGACTTGGTAAGAACATCGGCAACTTGATCATGAGTAGAGCAAAACTTCAAATTAACCTGCAACTTGTTAACCATCTCTCTAATAAAGTGATACTTAATATCAATATGTCTTGTACGCCCATCAGTAATCGGATTTTTTGAGAGATTAATGGCCGACTTGCTATCACAGCGTAATTCAGTTGGCTTTGTTTGTCTGAAGCCCAGATCTTCTAGTAACCTTCGTAGCCAAAGGGCTTGACAAGTGGCCCATGTGGCTGAGATATACTCAGCTTCAGTACTGGATAATGCCACGGTGGTTTGCTTTTTCGATCTCCATGAAACTGCTCCCGTTCCCAAGGAAAACACATAGGCCGAAAGGCTTTTTCTGTCATCTACACAACTGGCCAAATCACTATCACTATACCCCAATAATTCAACTTGATGAGCTCGTCTGTACCATATACCAAACGTGGGTGCGCTGCCAACATACTCTAAGATTCTGGGAGTTGCTCCCATATGCACTTTTGATGGACTTTGCATGAACCAAGCCACCAAGCTGACTGCATAAGATCAGGTCGAGAGTGAGTTAAGTAAAGTAAACCACCAACTAGACTTTGATATTGCTCTGCATTAGCTTTATCCGCCCCATCATCCAGTTGCAATCTTTCATTGTAGTTCATAGGTGTCACTTGTTCTTTACTAGTGCTAACGTCAAATTTGAGTGGTAGTGACTTAGCATAGCGTTCTTGACTGAGAAAGATACCATATTTGCTTTGCTTTACTTCTAGGCCCAGAAAGAATTTCAGCTTCCCCACGTCGGTCATTTCGAAAGCCTGCTTCATACCCTCCTTGAATTCAAGTATCATGCTATCACATGAGGAAGTAAAAATAATATCATCTACGTATAGACAGACATAGATGATATCAGAATTATGATTCCTTCTGACATATAAAGATGGTTCATTTAAGCTTCTTTCATACCCATGCTCCACGAAGTATCCATCGATCTTGGCATTCCAGGCTCGCGGTGCTTGTTTTAAGCCATAAAGAGCCTTTTTAAGCTTGTAGAACCATATTACCTTTTCCCTCGACACCAAACCCCTGAGGCTGAGCCACATAGATGTCTTCGGTCAAGTCCCCATTTAGGAATGCTGACTTGACATCAAGTTGATGTATGGTCCACCCCATTTGCGCAGCGACAGAGAGAATAACTCTGATGGTTTCAAACCGAGCAAGCGGGGCAAATGTCTCTTGGAAGTCAATGCCATGTTGTTGGGAGTACCCTTTTGCAACCAAACGTGCCTTGTGTCTTACACCTTCGCCATCCGGTCCAGGTTTTGTCTTGAACAGCCATTTCACACCCACGAGATTTTTTCGGGTGGGAGGTTAACTAACTCCCACGTGTCATTTTTTCGATGGCTTGAATCTCTACTTGCATTGCGTCTCGCCACTCTTTAACATTCGTAGCTTGTTCATAGGTGATTGGATTAGTGACAGCGAGAGCAAACTCACAAGTTGATGAGGTTTGGAGTAAACCTGCATAATCACCTACATAATAGTCTTTATGCCAAGTGGGGGTTTTGGAAATTCGTTTATTTGACCCATTGAGTTGTTGTAAACTCTCTTATTTGGTATGTTGTATCCTAGAAAGATTCTCTCTTCAGCCTTCTCGCTGAACTTGCCCTCCTGAGTTTTCTTCAGTAAGGTGCACGGTGTGCTAGACGGTTCTAGATACTCTAGATTTGTTTTATGTCGTTGAAGTAACTTGTAACACGTCTTGCCATGGCGTTTTACTACCAGAACTCGATTTAACGTGTAACACGCATTGGCAACTGCCTCATTCCAAAATTGGATAGGCAGTTTCGAGTCTGCTAGCATTGTCTGTGCTGTCTCTATTAAGCTGCGATTCTTTCTCTCAGCAACTCCGTTCATCTGAGTAGTGTAGGCGGAAGTGAACTGGGGTGTATGGTGAGATGGTATGGATGACGGTTCATGTGATGGTGATAAGGTAAAGGTGTTGTCACTTTCAGATGGATGGATGATAGGTGAAGGTTGTGAATTAGGGGTTGGTTCAGGGATGGGCTCACTAGTGGTTGTACTTGCTTGCTCAAAAGTAAATGAGTCTACAAAAGTGTATGTAGGTGTAGGTGAATTTGTGTGGTTATCCCATACCCATATGGCATCTTCAAAAAATTCAACATCATGTTTAACAGAAAACTTTTTTGTGATAGGATTAAACAATCTGTACCCACTACTTTGAGTGGAGTACCCAATAAAGATGGTTTTTTCAGATTTGTTGTTTAGTTTTTTTCTTGTTTGAGATGGCACCAACCCATATGCAATACATCCAAATATCTTGAGACAGGAAACAAAAGGCTTTTTTACCTGTCCATGCTTCAAGTGGTGTTTGATTCACAAGAGCCTTGGTTGGTGACCGGTTAATGACATACACCGCTATGGACACTGCTTCAGCCCAAAGAAAATTTGGCAGCTCCTTATTTTTTAACATACTTCGAGTGAGGTTCATAATGGTGTGACTTTTTCTTTCCACTACACCATTATGTTGGGGTGTGTATGGAATGATGAGTTCTCGTTTAATTCTTTCCCTTTCACAGTAATTGTCAAATTCCTACGAACAAAATTCGCCTCCTCTATCAGATCTGAGCACTTTAATTTTCTTGCCACTTTCTTTTTCTACCATAGCTTTGAATATTTTAAACTTGTAGAGTGCTTCATTTTTGTTAGTAACAAAATACACCCAATACATTCGTGTAAGATCATTAATAAAGAGTATATAATAGAAACTGTTACCAAGACTTGGTGCCTGTATGCAGTGGCGAAGCATCATTGGGGCCGGGGGGGGGGGGGGGGGGGGCGTCGCCCCCCTATTTTTTCGTCCGTAGTGTTAAATTTTAGCCCGAAAATGTAAATTTTTAGCCCAGTAGTGTAAATTTTTATATAAATATCGTGTTCGCCCCCCTAAAAAAACATAAATTTCACCCCCGCCCCCCTACGAAATAGTTGAAGCTCCGCCACTACCTGCATGGGCCCACATAAGTCCGTGTGAATCAGTTCTAGTTTTGATTTGGCACGCCATGATGAGGAATGAAACGGGAGTCGTGTTTGCTTTCCGAGGACACAAGCCTCGCATGAGATGGTGGTTGTGATCTTCGGTAACCCGTGCACCATCTTGTGTTCTTGTAATTGTTTTATGCCTCCAATGTGTAGGTGCCCATATCTGCAATGCCACTTGAGAGCCTCAACTTCCCTTTTTGTTGTTGTTGAATCATGAACTGTAAGGAGACTTGTACTATCAAACACAAACATATTGTTAGTTGCCACAAAAATTTCCAAAAGAGTTTTGGCAGTATCTTTGTGTGTGATAGTACACTTTCCTTGTTCAAAGTATACATTGTAACCTTTCTTCATAAGTTGACCCACACTGAGTAAGTTATACTCAAGTTTGGGAGCATAGTACACCTGATCCAAGAGTTTGAACCCATTGTCCCGGGTCCTAATTTTTATAGCTCCTTTGCCTTCAACAGCCAACTTCTTTCGATCTCCCAATCACACGTCTATCTTGAAAGATTCATCCAAGGATACAAAGCTCTCCCTTGAACCTGTCATATGATTTGAGCAGCCAGAATTGATAAACCATAAGTGGTTAAGAGTACCTGAACTAGTCGTATTCATCATAAGTCGCTGATCACTTGGGGCTGCAAGTAGTAGATGTTAATCATTTGCTTCGAGGCCATCATCATTGTCTTCATTTTCGGCTACATTGACTTGTACTTCGTCATTGTACCAACAGTCTTTTTTAAGGTGACCGAACTTCTTGCAACAATGGCATTGTGGTACTTTGCTTCGGTCAAACGAGCCTCTTCCACGACCTGAGCCACCACCCCTGCCACGGAAATTATTCCGTCCTCGTCCTCGTCCTCGGGGAAGATTATTGTTTTGTTCTTGGACCACGGGCAGGGCCTGCTCGTCTTGATCAAGAATCTTGGCAGCAGGTGTGCGGCTATTTAGCCTCTCCTCTTGAGATTGAAGAAGCCCCATAAGTTTGACCGGAGTAACACTTGAAAGATCAAATGCTACTTCGATGGAGGGTATTACATAATCATACTTGGTAGTCAAGCTTCTCAATACTTTCTCAACTATCTTTTGGTCTGGAAGTTCTTCACTAAAGGCACGTTGTTGACTAGCATTGTCCATAACGAGAGTGAAATAGTCACCAACTTGTTCATCATCCTTCATAGACAGGTTTTCAAAGGATCACCGGAGTCCTTTGAGTTTCACAGCTTGTACTTGAGAGTCTCCTTGGAATTCCAAGCGCAAGATCTCCCATTTAGTTTTAGCAGACTCGGCAGTAGCAATTCTTGAGAACAAGGAGTCATGAACACCTTGTTGGATAGGGGTCATGGCTTGATCATCCCTTTTTTTGATTTCTCGCTGATCTTGGGGGTAGTGGCAGCAGCAGTGATACCCAGATATACGACATCCCACAGATCTTTAGATCGAAGGAGAGTCTTCATGCGGAGGCTCCAATGTTCATAGCCATCACCCTTAAACACAGGTACATAGGATGTGGTAGGGTTGCCAAGAGAAGAGGATTTTGCCATTGAGTTGAAGGTGTAAAGTGGGTGGGTGGAAAGGTACCGTGGCTCTGATACCAAAATGTTGGTATAAGAGCTAAGAAACACACAAATAGTACAGGAATCTCTCGTACTTTTATTAAGTTGTGAAAATGCAGTACATAAAGAAGAACAAATGCTGCCTATTTATAGAACATAGGCTAACAAACACAACGAAAAAGACTCAACAACTACTGACTAAAGCTCCTCAACCCACAACGGTTAGGAGACTTATTCGAAATACTAAAAAACACGTGTGCATGGAGACTCCACGTATGCATGCAACCGAAAGATCCCTGAAAATACTCTTCATTTGAATCATTCTTCATTAGATGCACGATAGTATGCATATATTTGGAGGTGGAAGAATCTGAGGGTCAAATGTAAGGGCTAAGATTTCTCAGACGTATCTTTTAAAGTATGGGTTCTACTTTTGCGAGCATCTCAACGATTAAAAAACATCCATTCTAGAAGCGCTTACACTTAGCAACACCTATTGGTCAACATTTGGAGTCCTTTCTCTGAGTCCTAACACAGGACAAAACTAGTAATTCTACATTATATACATGACCGAATGAATGCTCATCTAAACTCTTGTAGGTTCAAGGACGATGACTCCATGACATTATTCTTACCATCCATCTTCGGTTCTAGCACACTTACACCCACCCTATCACCACCAACAGGCCACCTGAGCAAAGCCACCATTAACTGTTAATGGAATTCATTGGTTAACACTCTTGATACTCGTTCTAAGATCACTCTAGTGATTTCAAATATTATCTATGAAATTACGAGTTAATACTTTTAAAATAGATAACTGCAACTATCTCCCTAAGGAGAAGCGGCTCTTTATAGAGCTAAAAGCAGTGAGTTATGAGAGCTTCTATTCATGAAAAGGAATAGAGTAAGACCTTTACCGATCTCGAGTTAATGAGTTAAGTATTGTTTTATTTTGTTTGATTTTATTTTTTATTTTAAATTTTAATTCATAAAGTAATGGCATTGTATGCACGAATAAGCATACATGCCTTAAATTTAGATCATGCATACGTTTCACTTGGTTAATTCAAGACAAGATGGAATAATAACACTTGCATAAATCAATATCAAACCCTAGAATTATTCATTCATCTTCTACATCAACAACTAAAGAAGCATACTAGCCCATCTATACAATTCGGAACGAAGATCAAATTCTAAAAGTCAGCCAATAGTGTGCGATATACACCAAAACCCTTTAGTTAGAATCCACAATCAGTTTCTTAGCCACTAATCTAATCCCAGCATTCTGTTGATAGTCATACGGATCTAAAGAAAAGAAAGCATCCACCAGGGAACCTGGACGAATCAACGGCTCGAGTTCTGCCACATCATACCTACTGAACACTACATGTTGAATGGATGATGATTCCTTCTGGTATATTTCTGTGATCCATCTAACACTATCTCCTTCTGCTACAGTAGGTAATCTGTAAAACATAGATCATAATACATCACATCTTTTTTATAATCACAACCTGCAATGTGTTCTTTCTTTAAGGGTAGCAAGCTGGGCGGGTCATGCCAATAGGGTAGTGGACCAACACAAGTTCGGGTTGAAACTTTTCATTCTTAGCGGGTGTTAAAAAACAATATTATTATACTAATGATAGAAATCTTTCGAATAAGCGATCTAAGAAGTTGTATGCAATAAAAAGATTTTTGGTGACTTTCTACATGTTTGACTCGTTTCCCTTTTAGACAATTATTTGACTTGTTCCATTTGCCCTCTTAGTTTTGATTGACCCGTTGCCCTTTTTGACAATGTTTTATTAGACCCATTCGAGATAATATGCAAAACTGAAACAAACAGACTTACTGCAATCTAATGGTGGGCGAGTTATAAAACCCAGGCTTTCTGCTCACAACAGGCCTCCACTCAGAACTGCTATCAGAATCCACAAACCTCTTAGCAATATCATCGCATGCATCAAGAACGCCACAAAGGTTTGGAGGCGCATTAACCACAAAACTTAATCGAGGCCTTCCCACATGATCAACAAATCTTGTGCTTAATCCAAACCGTACTTTTAGGGCATCACAATGGATTTGCAACGGTTTGTCTCCGTGAAGTATTTGTATCCTTTGGGGTCCACGGAAAAAGGGCACAGCAGTTACCGTTACGGAAGGTATGGACACATCATCAAGACCAAGAAATTCAGTGCTTTCACTGATGGCGTTAGATGCAGTGACTGCAGATGATTCTTCCTCCATAGCTTCATTTGCTTGAACGGGTTCATTTTTTATTTTATCTACAAGCGGGCCCAGGTCAAAAGGGTCAGGTTGAGCTGGTTCTACTTCATTTTGAACTGGCTCTCCAGCGCCAGAAGCCGCTAGTGAAAAGATTGGATGAGTTGGAGGTGAATTTTGATGGTCAATGTTTCTACTAGATGAGGGTGGGCTAGTGCTCGGCCCGGTTCCATCTGCAGCAGATTTAGCATTACTACGGTTTCTTGTGGTAGCATTCGGAGAAACCCAACTGTTTTCTGTAAATATATTGGGAAGGCTTGATTCCTAAACAAGGGGCAGATTGGTCATTTTACAGCGTATTGGTATTTCTTTTTCGTGCAAAATCTATCTTCTATTCACAAGTGAAAATGCTCAAAAGAGAGGAAAAATGAACTCAAATTGTTAGGTGTAAAGGTGAGGAATTTACCAAAAAAAGAACAGTTGCACAATACTTGAGAACTTCAAGATTCATTCGAACATCATCTAAACTCCTGGAAAATTTGTGAAAGATAATCAATTACTGACGTGACAAGAAAATTATCAGGTTTTGGTTGTTATTTATAACATGTTGAATAAACATGTCGCGTTCAGATTCACATGTTTAACCCAATTAATAAATTTATATTATCAAGGTCAACCCACCAACCCTTTTTAACATATTTACAACTTCATAACAACCTGTTAATCCGTTTGACTCGATTAGATTAATAGCTAACACGGGTCATATCCAGATTACACAACTTTTAAATGTCATGTTAGTATAGATATCTTTTATCGTTAAAATAAATACATACATCTTCTTCAGTTTCATCAATTCGATCCGCTACCCAAAACCACGAACCCACCAACCCGACCCGAATCGAAACCACTACAATTTTTTCAAAACTTAATTTACAGAACAATATGAACCTACAATTAGGGTTTAAGCCCAAAATAATTAAGTTCTGTTAAAAACCAAAACTTGCCTGTGTGATTGCTTTCCAAGCCCAAAATAATTAGCCAGACTAGCCATCTGAACAATCAAAACCACTACAATTAGGGTTTAAGCCAAAGAAGATGATCAAAACCCTCACAAACATCAAAACAACCAACCCATCATACCTTCATATCACCAGCTCTCCTCCCAAACCTCTGCGTCAACAACGCCAACGAATCAATCGTCCCCTTCGGCTCCGGCGGAGGCCGATTAATCTGCGCAAACGCATCCCTCAACCTCACGCAATCAAACCTAATGATATTATGCCCCGCCCAAATCCGCCCTAACACACAAAACCATCAAAACCCCCGATTCAATTAGCATTTAGCAACACATTTACCTCATCAATCACTATCACGATTCAACAACCGAAATTGAAGTTCGAAAAAGGTCGAATTACCGTGTAAGATGTCGTAAACCCTATCGGCGATGTCGGAGAACGTCGGAGCGGAGACGACGGCGTCGGCGGTGATGCCGTTGGCGCGTACGGATAATGTGGAGATGAGTGAGAGATCGTGTGGTTTCACCAACGTCTCGTAGCTTTCGAGCTCAACGAGCTTTCTAGGGCAAACGAGGATCGACCCGAATTCTAATATGGCGAACCCCTGTCCGGGTCGGGTCGGGACGGTGGTTTCGAGGTCGAAGAAAGCGATCTCTGATCGATCGGAGGGTGATACCATTGTTGAAATTGTGTGAAAGAGGTGAAATTGGGGAAGAAATTAGGGTTTTTGGGTGGTGATTTGGGGTTGATTTATAGGGGTTTTAGCTTTGAAGAGAAGTTTTGTGAAGAAGAAAGTGTGGGGTTTTACGTTTATACCCTTTTACAAGAAAATGGTTTTCCAATAATCAACTTGTTGCTTAAATTTGACCATGATAATATGTCAAATTTGTAAAGAAATTTTTATTTTTTTAAAAAAAAGCTATATGTTACCATACATATCATTCTTTAACTAATTAACATTGTCATTAATTTACGTAATTTCGTTGGAAAGAGATAAACTCCATATGCTTTAACGGTTTGAAATCTGACATCTGGATTATATTGGATGACATTGGAACTCTTTTATGTTTTTGGATAAAAAAATAGAAGGAAGGTATGCAATCTTGATTGAAACTTTTGGTGCAACTTTAACTTTTAGTCACGTTTCTCGTTTTCTTTCTATATCTATCATGGCTTCTCGGTAGTTTTTAATGCATGTATGTTTAAAAAAAATACTCGTAACTACAAAAGGGGTTTTATCACTTTAATTTTAAATGTTTTTCACATTACACCAACATCCGACTCCATGAAGCGAATCATGTAAGTTATGATTTAAAAACGAAAATTAAAATTTTATTTTATATATATGGGAAAATGATCCAAAAGAAAGAAATTCCAAGTCTTTGAAGTTACCTAAGGACGAAGTAAAATGCAACATGTTGAACAAAGCAATGTGCAAAGATAGTTGTTATCTATTCATGTTATGGATGCATTCTTTGTCCAAACAATCAAGTTTTCACATAATCCATCACCACAAGCAAAGACCTCCTTTGATGTCTTTCTATGTAGGAACTTAACACTTCTTATGTCATTTAGTTTACTAGTGTGCTATAGCCATAGGTTTCATTGTCCAACCAACAATATAGCTACATGAATAAACAAGAATCACACATAGAGCATAACAAAGGAAAAACAATGTACATGACACCAATAAAGATATCACAACACATATAACATCATAACTTGAAAAAATATAAATAGGGGTTGTAGATGAGTAAATTGATGCACGATCATGATAATAAAACGATTTTGATGGACTTATTTTAATCTTTAGAATACACTAGGACTGAAGCCCCACAGCGTGTTAACGTGTATAAAGTTATACCGAAACGTAAAACCCAACACGACCTTTAAACATAAAAAAATAGATGTAATAATATTGAAGTACATACGCATGTTGCAGTATGTTAACTCGAAATTTTTAGACTGAGACGTAAAATGAAAAAGTATACAAGAATAAAAGTAAATAGGACTAAAATGAAAAAAAAAATATTAGTGTTAAATGTAAAGGTTGAAAACTATAAGGTTAATAGTAAAAAATAAAAAAAAAACAAAACAAAATACAATATATGAAACATATGATACAAACTATAATACACAATTAAATTGATAATTAGTATCATATAAATTCGTAGTGAACGGTGCATATTAATTAATCCATTACCTACACTACTTGGTCATCGCAAAGAGTTTTCATCTCACTAAGAACTTTAACAAAATGACCTTTACAATTTTCATTAACAAGTTTAGGATCACCTCTTCACAGATTATTAAATTGGTAGCCACCCATAATTTAGTCTCATTAATATTTCATTGGGATCATCAATTGACATTTTACAAATAAACAAATGTTTGTAGAAGTGAGGCAATTGTTAAAAGAAATATTACATGATGAACGTTTTAGATTTCTTTCTCTTGCTTAATCATAATCTTTCTTAACGTATTCTAATAGGAGCGATTACTTGAAGAACGTTTAGCATTATAGAACAGACCACGTTGGCTAAATAGTTAAGTTACATGAGATTAACTTACAGTTTACTTTTGAGTAAAATAAATTTTTGTAACTTTTATGCCTAAAATTTTATTCATAACATTTAACAACCAACCACTTTCTTATATATAATGCTTATAAGAAGTTTATTAAAATTAATCAAAATTTAGTTATAAACAAGATATGCTATGTAAAATTTTAAAAGCAAATAGTTCTCGTACTTTTTTTCTATAAGGAATGTTTTAGCAAAGTCTGTACTTCTGGACAATGTTTTCAGAACTAGATCGGACGTTGAACCGGACACCATACTGGTCCAGTGGTCGGACCAGTCAGACCGGATTTAAGAACCGGATGACATCATAATTATATATATATATATATATATATAGAGAGAGAGAGAGAGAGAGAGAGGCTTTCAAATGAGAACCAAAAAATTGGAAAAAACCAAAAGAACCATTTATAGCCACATATTCTTATTTTTATTTTTAAAAAGTTAACCAACTTTTTATAAAGAACCAAAGGAATCATTTCTAGTCACATAT
>BJCM01267889.1:0-17208 GCA_018326385.1 Flaveria bidentis
TATTTCAATTTTTAATAATTAATTAGTGCCTTTTAAAGCCATTTTCTTATTAAAATCTAGAACCCAACAAGGATCATAACGTACTAACCACATCAATGTTCTATGTGTCTTGGGCATAAAGGATCCAACATATAACACATACACTCTTTTATTATTTGGTGTTATTTAACTAAATTAAACAACATTACAAATAATATCCATGAACAAAATATCCATATAAGTTGTTCTTTCTCACATACAATCTATTTAGAAAACCCATTTTCTAAAATGGTGTATTTATTTAATTGCATGATCATATCATCTATTAAACATTAATTGGTGTTTGCTAAGCTTGTTATTGGGTATGACCCGACTTGGATCATAACGTACTAACCACATCAATGTTCTATGTGTCTTGGGCATAAAGGATCCAACATTAGATTCCTGCCATTCAATATAAAAGGACTCTTGAACAATACGTGTTCTCTTGTTATATACCCTAGAAGCTTTTTGAGAAGAAGAATAGCTGACGAAGTAACATTCATCGAACACAACACTAAACTTTGTCTTCTGCGCCTGAGTATTCAATAAAGTGCACGAGCAGCCAAATGGTCGAAAAAAGTCAATTAAAGGCACTCTTATGAAATAATTCATAAGGAGTATTCATTTTATCTTTAACAATCAACACCCTTAGAACGTATGAAGCACAATTCACCACCTCAGCCCAAAAGATGATGGGCAAGGAGGATTCATTTAGCATTGTACGGCTAGCTTCAATAAGGGTGCGATTCTTTCATTCAGCCACACCATTTTGTTGAGGCGTCCTCGCAACACTTAATTGTCTAAAAATTCCTTTACAGCACAGAACGAATCAAAGATCTGATTTCTGAATTCAGTACCGTTGTCACTTCTAATGGCCAAGACCTTTCGCTTGCTTATCGTCTCGATAGAAAGTATTAACTTCTGCAACTCCTCAGCAACCTCTCGTTTGTGGGCTAGAAAGCTTACCCAAGAATATCTTGTGAAATCATCTGTTACAACAAGACAAAAAGATTTTTTTAGCAATTGATTTAAGACTGATTGGGCCAAACAAATCAGTGTGTAACAACTCAAGAGGACTAGTTATGCTATTTTCAAGTTTTGGTTTGTGTGGTTTTCTATGTTGTTTGCCCTTGGCACACGCCATACATTATTCGCTCACATAAAAATATTTTAAAGGAAGTCCTCTAACGAGATTGTTTTTGACTAATTTGTTTATAATTTTGAAGTTAACGTGGCCCAATCTGTGATGCCATAAGAGAGACTCAGAAGTGGAAGCTTTGGAAAGAAGACAGGTAGCAGTAGACTTTGACTCCCTTGAACCCATATCAAGAAGATATGTATCATTCTTTCATGGAGCCCGCATAAAAACCATTTCTTCTGGAATATCAATCTTAGATTTTAAAAATAGACATTCATTGGACTCAAACAAGAATGGAATGTGTTTATCACAAATCTGAGAGACACTCAACAGATTAAATGCAAGTTCAGGTACATAACTGGCTTTCTCCAAAGTTAGAGAGCCATTGGAAACTTCTCCTTGACTGATCATCTTTCCTCCTTTCTTGTCGCCAACAAATGTCATATAACCTCCATTTATAATCCAATAATTGGTCAACAAGTCTTTGAGTCCCGTCATATGCTTGGAGCATCCACTATTCACATGCCATACACTATTTACAACCTTAGTGGATGACTCCGACAACAATATAAAGAATAGGTTAACCAGGTGAGATAGGAACCCAAGTTTGAATAACTTTGGTTTTAGGAGAGACAGATTTCTTACAAAAGAAATTATTAACAATTTTTTTCAATTTATTTCCAAATGAATTCCTATTAAGATGTCTATGATGTAGTGTAGGACAATTCTTAACTATATGATCATCTTGACCACACCTAAAACAGTGTGGTTTTAATCTAGGTTTGTTATGTAATGAGTTAGGGATGTGATCAATGTGTATTTCCTCATCACATTTAGACACATTAGAATCTACATTACTGTATGTCTCATACATACCTTGAGGTCTGTATTTATTTGAACAAGAATGGTTATTTACAGAAGAAGATGAATTGTCACCTAAAGTACAAGTAGTACTTGTACCACTTGTGTTGGCTTCAGATGAAAATGATACCCTTTCATTTGATAAAGAAATATTTGTTAGGCTAAAAGATGGAATAGGATGAGAAAAGAATTTGTAAAAACAATTAGTTTTATGTTTCTCGTTACTCTTTGTAGTGGAATCATTCGCACTATTAACACAATCAGAACCAATAGCATCATCACAATTTACAGAATTTGGAGATAAAATAGAAACATCACGAGAACATGATGAGACAACTTCTGTTACAGGTTCACTAGAAAAAAAACAAAATTTAAACTAGATTTATGATCTAAAACAGAATGTTGATAATCAGGTGTACTAAGACTAGTGCATCAAAGCCCGCTAGTTGGTCCATAATCGTAGTCCTCGCGAACATGCTTAGGATTGACACCTTCTAAACCTGTAGACATACTATTAGTATCTATTTTGATCAAATCGTTAGAAGGATGAGGAACAGGCATAGGATAATAACAGTATGTACTAGGAGGAGGATAAACCTTAGCATTTTCATATCCTAATCTCGTTTTAATCCTAGCCCCCCATTGAGATTTACATAAATCATCATGTTTCATTCCTGATATAGTCCATTTATTTAGCTTTGACTAAAGTTTATTTTTTTCAAATTCAGCAAGAGAAACTCTTTTAGTAAAAGTATTAATCTCAACATTTCTTTCTAAGACTATTCGTTTTAGATGATCATTCTCTTTAAAGTCTCGTAAAATTTAACAAAATATTTAGACTCACTTTTCTAGTTCCTCATTAATTCGTTTTAATTCTTTCTCATTATCAATTAATAAATGATTAGCCTTGTAAACTCCAAATAACCTGATCTTACATGCAGAGGAACACATATCTTGAATTACCTCATATGGAAGTCCCATCACCACCTTTTCTGTTGCTAAGGCCTTCTCACATTGGCATACCGGAGTACTCAACTTGCTTTCGACAACGGTGATAGCAACATCATCTTTTTCTTTTCTCTGCTCAGTGGGTGGACTTTCTCCCTTCTTTAATTCCTCAGATTTATCCTCTTTCACCCTCTCATCCTCCTTCACCTGTACCGACTCCTCAGCCTCACTTCTAAGATCTTTGAACGAATCAAAGTCATCTTCACACTCTATCTTTCCCTTTCCTTTCACATCTTCAGCTACCAGAGCTTGATTAAACTCTTCTCTCGTCTCTTCTACTTCAACACTCTAATCAAAGTTTGAAATCAAAGCAGTCTCCTTTTTATGACTCATATCCTCCTTTTCTCCGTTTGTAGTTAATCGTGGAACTCATGTATTATTGGAATCAGTGACAATTGGTGATGGACATTCACATCTGAAATGTCCCAGATATTTACAATTAAAACACCTCAGCTTGGACTTATCAAATCTCAGTTTGGAGTTAGAGCTTTGACCTCCAAAGTTCTTTCTCCTAGTACGGTCCATGAATCTCCGGGCTCGAAGTGTCATTATGGCCATTTGGCATTGAATATCAGTCACTTCCAAATCATCAGGATCCACCTGATACATATCCTCCATCGCCATCCCTTTTCCTTTCAATTCACCTACCATAAACGCTTCATAGCTCTGAACAAACATACCAAAAAAAGCCATTGTCTCGGATGGAACAGAAGCTTCAACAATTGGTTTTGAATTAGCCTGATCTCTCCCAATAGTACTACATCCTCCTGAATAATTACCAGTATTCACACCTCCTTGACTAGATGTTCGAATATGAGAGCTTGCAGCGGAAGACAATAATGCAGCATTTTGAATGAAACCAGATAAGGGCATCATGGTTGGGTTGAATTCCCTTCTCTTCATGTCTAACTCAAAAGATTTAAACTTATTAATGATATCCATTAGCTGGTAATCAGTAAAACCTCTTTTTTGCTTCAGCATTCTCATCTGAAGGCTCCACTGAGGTGGGAGAGAATCTAGCAATCTGCTAACTTGTTCACTATTGGAAAGCTTTTCATCGTATTTCTTTAGTGTGCTTGATACTGTCAGAAAATGATTAGTGAGATCTGGAAGACTCTCATTCTTGTCTCCCACAAAGGATTTGAATTCCTTCTCTGCTTGAACACTCTTGTCTTTCACCAACTCGTCATTACCATCATAGAACTCGCACAAAGCATCGAAAAGAGACTTAGCGTTCTTATGCTCTGCAAACGATTGTAGATATCAGGTGGGAGACAAAGAGTCAATGCTTTGAAAGCTTTCTGGTCTCGATCAATCATATTCAAATCCTTTTCATTGAATGTTGATGGGTCCTTATTTTGAGATACAACATCACCAATAGTGATAGTTGGTATATGAGAATCAAAAATGATAGATTCCCATTGATTGTGATCAGTATAGTGAAAGAATTCTTTGAGACATCTCTTCGAATCCTTGAAATGATCCCTGATTATGAGTCTTGGAGGTCTGTTGGGAGCCACACTTTCAAGATCAGCCAGGGTGAGGGAGGTCAACTTTGACATTGTAGTTCACTGGAGGTAAATTAGTTTCGGCAGAAGAAGAGGTAAATTCGCAGACAATTTCGCTGGGAAAACTAGTTTCACAGAGTTGTCGTAGTTTCACACGCAATTTCGGCTGTAGTTTCGCTAGCAAAATGCCTAAAACAACATAGTTTCACCAACAAATTCGCACGAAACAAGCTTGAACTTTTATTCAATAATACTTTCGGCAACAATTTCGCTTGTAAATCACCCACAAGCACTGTTGAACTTTCGTTCAATGAAACTAGTTTCGCAGGACAATAGAAAACAAGTTCAATGAGGATAACCACTATAGTTTCGCTGGAAGAACTTGTAATTTCGCAGATTGAACTTATAATTACGCTGAACGAAGCTGAAAAGCTTATTCAACACGAAATCAATCTAAAATCATCAAAAACACAATGGATTTGAGATCTGATGATTAACAAATTTTCCCTAACCAACAACCAACAAAATTCAATCAAATTCCATATCAAATACACATGAATTTGATCTGAAGTTGATGAAAACTTGATATTGAACAAGAAACAATCAAAAACTTGATCATGAGCACTAAGGCTCTGATTCCATATTGTTGGTCCATTAGATCGATTTGCAATACAAATAAGATGTTGGATTGTTCTATATCATATACAAAAAAAATAGAAAAACAAAGATGATGAAGCTTGAGAACAACCACAAATGAATCACAATAAGGCAATGACGATCAACATAATCAATAATAACAAAACACAATGACAGATCCGTGAATAAACTGCTTACAATAATCACTTGCAACAAGGATAAACGATTAGGGTTTTTGCAAGCTTAATCCACAATGAAAATGATCAAAACTATATATAGTAGTCTTAGTTTCGTAGACAGTTTCATTGTTAGCGAAACTATTTTGCAGAAATATAGTTTCGCCCCGTAGAAACAATAGTTTGCTGGGAGAACTAAACAGCTGACTGAGAACGAAACTATAGTTTCGCTCACAGTTTCGCTGGACTACAAAATACAATAAAACTAAATACATACAAAAGTAAACTAACATTAGACCTATTACAAAGAAATATAAACAATCTAATCTAAGGTGAGTCCAACCTATACATGATCTTCAACTACGCAATTTCGCTGGATGAACCTTTAATTTCATAGAACGGGCTGAAATTTACGACCCAACCCATTTTTTACCCAAAACTTCATTATTTTACATCCAAAACTTGGGTTTATCACCTATATCTAAGCTTCTTTCATGTTTTCTTACACAAAAACGTGAGTTTTGGGCGAATCTTTGCCACTTTCAAAAACTCCAAGCCCTAGAATTTGGTTTTACATCAAAAGAAATGATTAAGTGATGTTTCTTACATGGATTCTTGGTGTTTTCTTGTTGTTTGGATGCCCATAAACACCGATCTTCAATCCCATGATCAACCAAGCCTTGACTCTTCAATTCTCTCCACTTTCTCTCTCTACACTCTCCTTAGAAATGGAGTGTTGAATTGCAAATGAGAGTTGCTCAAGCTGATCCGTTTATATATACCGGATGTTCTTTGGACCTTTAAATCGCCGGAAACATAACCCAAAAATTTAACTCGGTCCATACTCCATTACCCGTGTATTTTCTTTAAATAATCTCAGCTAAACCGTTATTATTAATTGGCCCGTTTCGACTTTATTCTGGGCGTTACAACAACAACTTGCAGCAGCAATGTATTCAGCTTTAGCAGTTGATGCAGAGACATAGGATTGTTTCTTGCATTGCCATGAGATAGCCCTTCCACCAAGAAACTGACATCCCCTAGATGTAGACTTTGAAGTCATATTGCAGCCACCATAACCACTGTTTGTATATGCATATAAATTGAAGTCAGAATTCTTGGGATATAGAGGCTAAGTGTTAAGGCACCTTTGAGGTATCTTATAATTCTTTTGGCAGTGATAAGATGTGAAATCTTGAGGTTGGCTTGATATTTTAGACAAATACATGTAGCAAACATGATATCAGGTCTGTTAGCTGTAAGATACATAAGAGACCCAATCATAGCCCTGTAAAGGTGTTCATCCACAGACTCCCCCTGAAGATCAGGTCCAAGGGAGTGGTTTCTTACTATGGGTGTCTTAGCAATCTTACAATCAGTAATGTCGAACCTTTTGAGTATGTCTTGAACATACTTTGACAAATCTATGAAGATGCCATCTTCAACTTGCTTCACTTGAGATCCTAGAAAAAAATTGAGTTCTCCCGTGGCACTCATTTTAAATTAGTCCTTGATCAGCTTCTTAAAGTCTTTATACAGCTTTGGATTAGTTGAAACAAAGATGATGTCATTTATATATACTTGAACTAGCATCAAGTCATTTCCTTGTCCTTTGATGAAGAGAGTTCCATCTATAGTACCCCTTCGGTATTCATGGTTGCAGAGATACTGAGATAGAGTCTCATACCACTTTCTGGGTGCTTGGTGCAGTCCATAAAGAACTTTATCAAGCTTGCAGACATAATCAAGATGATCACGATCTGCAAAACCAGGTAGTTGTTTGACATACACCTCTTCATCAATTTACCCATAAAGAAAATCACACTTGACATCAAGTTGATAGACCTTGAAGTTTTTGGATGCAACTAAAGCCAAGAATATCCTGACAGCTTCCAGTCTTGCTACAGGATCAAAGACATCGGTGTAGTCAATTCATTCTTCTTGTGTGTACCCTTGAATAACTAGTCTAGCTTTTTTCTTGATGACATTTCCTCTATCATTTTTCTTATTCCTAAACACCCATTTGGTTCCTGTAGTAGTCTTCCTATAAGGAAGAAGACATAGGTTCCAAACCTTTTGCCTTTTGAATTGAAGCAACTCCTATTGTATAGCTTCAATCCAACTTCCATCCTTTAGAGCCTCATCAATCTTTTTGGGCTCTATATGAGATAAGAAACAAGAGTGAAGACAAACATTTGCTTGATGGGTTTGTCCTCTTGTTCTTACCCTGTGTCAACATTTCCAATAATATTTGTGGTGGGATGAGACTTGTGGATCCTTAGTTGAGGGATCACAACAAGTTGCTTAGTGAGATCTAAATTAGAGAAATTTAAATCTAGCATATATGTTTCTCCCACCACATGTAACACCCGGTTATTTTTTTTAAAGTCAAAAAAGAAGAATAAAGTGAAGAAAAAGAAGGAAAAAAATAAAACCCAAGTCTAGGGGTTAAAAGTGACAACAAGGACAAAATGTTTGAAAAGTGGGTGTAAAAGGTGGTATGGCCGCCCATATGTCACACACATCACAAATCTTCGGATTTTAGAGACAGAAAGTGGCAAGAGCAACAGAGAACTCTCGGGTTTTGAAGAAGAACTAGCTGAGAATTCGAATTCAAGGTAAGAATTCATGGTTTTATGATGTTCTCAACCAGTTATGTCCTCGGGTGTATGCTTATGTGTGTTTATATGTGTTCGGGTATGTTTTTAGTGGGTTTTTAGGCGGTTGAACTCAATTACAGGCGAGTTTGGAAGAAGCCATACTCAAGAGCTGCAATGGTGAGTTATAAAACCCCTCTTTTATTGGTTTCTAACTGATTTTGGGGCTAGAAATGCATTAAGTTATGTTTTTATGAAACTGGGCTTTTACCCGTATGTATGATAGGTGTATGATGATGTGATGATGTGATGTTGGACTATGTTCATGCTTGTTGATGTTATGGTTGTGTTTCTAAGGCTTAGAATGTAAGATTTAAGCTTAGAACATGATACATGGTGTTTGGGAACTAAATCTGATGTTTAGGTGCAAATGGGTTTAGAATGATTGCCTAAGTGTAGTAAATGCGGATGGAAAGTCAATGCATATGAGCATTGACTAAGTATGTGAAATGCGGGCAAATGTTAATGCAGATGAAAGTCAATGCGGATGAAAAGTCAATACGGATAAGCATTGACTAAGTATGTGAAATGCGGATGAATGTTAATGCTGACGAAAGTCAATGCAGATGGAAAGTCAATGCGGATGAGCATTGACTAAGTATGTGAAATGCGGATGGCAAATGCGGATGAGTAAAGGTAATGCAGATGAGAAAGTCTAAGTGTGAACAAATGCGGATGAATTAAAGGAAATACGGATGACAAATGCGGATGAAGTTAAGGAAATGCGGATGATCTAAGACAAATGCGGATGAACACTTGGGAAGATTCCTGGGGGTTATGTAAGTTGACTTTTGAGGTCATAGATATTATGATGGGCTTGTTATGATGTATGATGGATGCTTATGCATGATGATGATGTATGATGTTGTATGATTATGCATGATGTATGTTATGTATGTATGATGCCCTGCATTATGATGATTGATTGTTATGTTTATGTTCATTGATATGTGTGATTATTTTCCCATGGCTTTACCTTGAACGTTAATGAATGAAATGAAAGTATTATGTAACGTAAAGTGGAAGATAATGAAAAGAGGAACATGATGAATGAATGCATGCATTAATGAACGATGGAAAGTAAAGAAAGTCTTGCAAGCCTTGTATGTCAGGACACGCCCCAATGTAGGGTGTTTGCTCAACGGTGTGCGGGTTAGCTACCCTAGAAGGATGCACATCGGGGTCTTTCTTTGTGATTGACCAGTTGTATGGAACCGTTGTCGCTTACCCTAGATACTGTGGCCAGGTTACTGTGCGCCATGACGGGAGTTCTATGATAGACCTCGGCCCAGTATTAGCTTTATGCATGACGGGGGGTATAGCACATGACAATGGTACACCTGAATTTACCCTAGGTATTGTGGCCAAGCTGTTATGTGCCATGACGGGGGTCTATGATAGACCCCGGCCCAGTACCAGCTTTATGCATGACGGTAGGGTAAAGTTGATGGTTTTGACGGAATGAAAAGATGTAATGATAAACGTTTGAATGGAAGTTAAGGAACGAATGATGAAGATAATAATTTTATTATCTATGTGTACGTATGATGGGTGATCACATGCAAAAGTAAAGAACGGTTTTAAAGAATGTAAAGTATGTTTTATGTTAAACTAGAACTCACTCAGCAACGCTGACATTTTATGCATTTTCCAGTTGGCAGGTAAGCATTGCTGAGGATGGCACGGGGCAGTTACTTGGCATTTGGATGACATTCTTTTGTTAATTTTTTTGCATTGTAATGCAAACAAATGAAATTGTGTAAATAATGTTGTATTATTTTACAAAGGCCTTTATAATGAAACAGTTATTTTAATGTTCTGTTGCGATGTTTTATGAAGGTTACATGTATTTATATGTTTTATGACCGATGATTGGCCAGCTGTAAGCGTCCAGGGAACGGGACCTTACACCACATCAGCACACTTATCAAGAGAGACTTGATCCAGAGAGTGTGTGACATCATTGATGTTGTCTTCTATGGAGTGGTTGCCAGTATCAAGAAATTGTTGACATTATCACCACCACCATTTTCTTCTACAATGAAGCTTCTTTATCTGGTTGTGAAGCCTCTGTGCTGGAATTTGAAGGCATCTCAGATGTATCAGCTGAACTTGTCATTGTTGTGCTGATAAAAACTTCATTTGTAGAGTTAGTTACCACTGGAGTTGAAGATGTATAGCTTGAAGGTCTTCTCAACTCAAATCTTGGATCAGGATCACCTGTAAGTAGTATGTCTATAGATCCTGAAACATGCTCACATGATTTGTTAACACAGTTGGTAACTAAATCAAGATCAAACAGCCAATCCGGACCAGAACCTTTCACACTCGGAGTGTGCATATTGAAAGTCACATTGGTTGACTTTTCAACTACTCTAGTTTTAAGATTGTATACTCTATAAGTCTTGGCTTGGGAAGAGTATCCAATGAAATGTCCATCATCTAATTTCTTAGCAAACTTGGCAATTTGAAATTTGGTATTCAAGATGGTGCAAGGACATCCAGTTGACTCGAGAAAACTAATGAAAGGTTTTCTCTTGTGCCAAAGTTCATAAGGAGTCTTACCATGAGTCTTAACCACTAAAACTCTATTTTGCACATAGCAGACAGTGTTGATTTCCTCAGCCCATAAGGTGATGGGCAATTTAAGGTCAAACAACATACTTCTTGTAGCTTCAATAAGTGTCCTATTTCTCCTCTCAGTAACACCATTTTGTTGAGGAGTGTTGGGAGCACTATATTTTCTTGTAATACCTTTTTCATTACAATATGTATCAAGGATTTGGTTCTTAAATTCAGTTCCTTGATCACATCTTATGGTTTTGACCTTGTGATTACATTGATTGTCAATCTTTAAGATGAAATTCTTCAGAATCTCAAGAGTCTCATCCTTAGTTCTAAGGAAGAAGACCCAAGTGAATCTTGTAAAATCATTTGTGATCACTAAATAGTAAGAGGTCCTTCCTAGACTCATTACACATGTAGTGCCAAAGAGATCTATATGTAACAAGTGTAGGGGAGTAGTAATGGAGTTTCTTTCCTTTGGTTTGTGAGATACCTTGTGTTGCTTCTCTTTCAGGCATGCCATACAATGGTCATCACTTGTAAACTCTTTCTTTTGCATTCCAGTTACCAGATCATTCTTAATAAGTTTGTTCATGTTTTTAAAGTTTACATGGCACATTCTTTTATGCCAAATGAAAGAATCATCACTATTTGCTTTATAAAGAAAGCATGAAACTTCTCCTAAGGGAGATGTTTCTTGTAGATCCATCTTGTACATGTTCCCTCTCTTGGGGGCTCTAAACAGGATATGCTCATAAGGAATGACCACCCTGGGCTTGAGAACATTGCACTCATGCTCAGTAAAGAGCATGTTATGACTCTGATCATTAAATTGAGATACACTCAGAAGATTGTATCCAAGCTCTTTGAAAAAGTTTACCTTCTCAATGCTAAGCTTACCATTTGTGACCTTGCCCCTTCCAGAAATATAACCACCTTCATCTCCTCCAAAAGCAACTTGCCCTCCATCAATTCTTTTAAAATTTTGGAGTAGTGACCTATTGCCTGTCATGTGCTCGGAACAACCATTGTCAATGATCTAGACATTTTTGTTTGTCTTAAGCTGTTCTTGCACAAAGAAAATGACTAGTTACATTTGGAAACCAAAGCCTTATTGTTCTTGGGCTCATCAAAAGAAATAGAAGGTAATGAAACAGTAATAGATCCTATAGTTGTGCTTGGAGGATCTCTTGCTATTGTTGATAGAGAACCCTCAGTCATTTGGCCTTTCTTTGTCTTCCACACCACCTTTAGAAGTTTGGACTTGACCTTTAAAACTTCGGAAGCTTTTGTGGCTTTGGAAGTTTTTATGACTGGACCTTCGGAAGATCCTGCTAGCACTACAGTAGATTTCAGTGCTTCAGAAGTATTCTTTTCTTCCGAGAGCAAATTTTTGTCCGAAGGCAATTTTCCACTTGCCTTCTTCTTGATTTTGGAGCTTTTGAAGGAAACAAATTTTCCTTCCGAAGCTTTCTTCTTCTTCTTCAGACTCTTAGAAGTTTCTGTAAGGTTTAAATGTAAGGTTGAAGCAACCCAAACACCTAAAGTCTCTCCTGCATTCATGCACAAGTGTACTGAAGTGGAATACTTTGGAAGTTTCACACTCTGCCTTAGTAAATACTCAAAGTGTGAAATCTTCTGAAGCCAAGACCAATATCTTCCAAAGCCAAAGATGAAGTCTTCCGAGCTTCAAAGACAAAGTCTTCCTAAGCCAACACTTGAAGACATATTTCTTCCGAAGACTTTTGAATATATGCTTTATCTGATGTACCTTTTCCATAAAGCTAGACCCCTTTCCGCTGCAACTATGATAAGACACCAACTTTACATAAGTTGGTGAAAGGTCCATGCTTTTGGTAACTGTACATTGAGGTCTTGAGTCTAGAACTTTCTACTTTATGTACTTTATCATTTTTGTAATGTGTTAGGATGTGAGCTATGGCATGTCATAGTCACTAGTCAAAAGGCAATCTGCCTTTTGCTCTACATTGATTATGTTGTCTAGATCATGTATCCAGCTGGCCTTCAAAGTATGTTCAGCTGTAGGTTGTAGTATAAGTATCTCTGGTCCTTGTATCTTATTATCATTACTTTGTAAACACTTGTAAGGAACTAGAGAGCATTATACATCAACCTTTAAAATCAATTACTTGTGTTGTTCTTGTTTTGTCTCTTATACACTTGGTTTTCTTAGTTCTCATTTAACTAGTTTTCTAGTTCCCTATTTGAACTATTAAGTGTTGTTACACACTCTCCTCTTTGTGTTGTTGTGTTGTAAGCAAGCATCCTTTAACGGTCCTGCAATTGGTATCACAGTATTCTAGGCTCTTGATATAAGATCTCACCATCTTAAGATCCATCACACACACAAAATACTTAACATCTCAAATGGTAGTTATATCTAAAGTTGGTATGGAAACTGGAACCATGACAAAGTCCCCACTGATCATTCTTGATGACTTTGACACTTGGTGCCAAGGAATGGAAGGCTTTATCAAGTCTCTAGACTCAAGAATGTGGGAATCTGTTGTCATTGGACCTTACATACCAAGCACCTTTTTAGCTTTTGTTGGAGGTGGTATGATCCCCAAGGCTATGGTTGACTACTAAGACGAAGATAGAAAGAAAGTAGAAATTGATCAAAAGGCCATGATAGCCCTTTAGACTGCTCTTCCAAACTCTGTATACAGATGTTTCAAGAAATGCAAAATAGCTAAGCAGTTGTGGGATGCATTGAAACTAATGTATGAGGGTTACATTGATGCCAAGGAGAACTAGAAGGATCTCCTAAAGCAACAGTTTGAAAATTTCACCTTCAAAACAGGTGAGACCATGACTCAAAAATACTTTAGATATATTGAGATTGTGGATACTCTAGTGGATGTTGGAGTAACTCTTGAGAATGGGGATATTGTAAGGAAGTTCATGTCCTATCTTCCTCGGCAATGGAAACATTATTGTGTTGTTATCAAGAGGACTGAGAACCTTAAGACTCTTACTTTGACAGAGCTGTATTGCATTCTCAGTGGATATCAGATGGAGATGAACCTGCAAGGTTCATCTGGTAAGTCCAGCAATCAAATGGGTTCAGCCCTTCATGTGACTGAAAGGGATAGCATAGAACCCTAACATCATCTCATATGCTACTCCGACAACTCACAAAAGGGTCCTTTCATCACCTTCCCAAAGACACCAAGGGAGAACTATACTCAAGGAAGCCCATTCCAAGAGACAAATTCTTCTCAAGCCTTTGTGTCTTCTGATGAAAGTTGTGGCACCTTTCTCTTCACCCATGAAGACCAAGACTTTATCCATCCAGATGATCTAGAGTATATGGAGATAGGCCAGCAAATGGCTCTTCTCACTCACAGAGCCAAGAAGTTCTACAAGCGGGCAAGAAAAAAGTTTCCCAACAAGTTTGGGTTGGATAAAAGCAAAGTTAAGTGTTACAACTATAACCTGATGGGACACTTTGCTAGAGAATGCAAGGAACCAAGAACAAATGGTGGCCAAGAATAATCCAGACCAAACTACACTGATAAAGCCACCCAGAATGAGAAGCCAAAGCAGCAAGTTGCAATTGTTGTTAAAGAAGGAGGCTTTGACTAGAGCTTTTAGGTGGAAGATGCATCTCCAAATCAAGCATTGATGGCTGAGCATGATGAAGCCAAGTGTGACATTCGTCACCTTAAGGTTTGTCAATTAACGTGATTTTTCCGTTAACTTTTCTTTGATCATTCATTCCTCATCTTTATTAATTCCTTGTGTGGATATCATACTTGCTTTATCATCTTTATGCTTGTGCTTTCATCGTGAACGTGTGCTATGCTTAAAACTTGTACAAATTTCCATCATTGTTATCACTAAATTTATCGTTTTTATATAATATTATTGTCATTAATAAAACCATTTTAAGTACCAATTATCATTAATTACACTTTCATCATTAATATAACAAACACTTTTGAAGTCGTTTTCAACCGAAACACATTTTGCAAACTCGGAGGCTAAGTGCAGGGACTAAAATTGACATTTTGTAAACTTGGGATGGGTATAAAAACCCCATTTTGCGAGCCCTAGACTCTTCTTCTTCTTCTCCTCCTCCTTCATCCTCTTCTTCACTTTACATCTTCTTCCTTGCACAAAAACCACCCCGTTTTCTCTCGTTTTCGTCGTCTAGACTCCATCCTTGCAGGTAGACGACCTTGGTTGTCCCTATCTTGCTCATTTTTCTACTGTCCAAACTAGGGTTTCGGGTGTTTGGGTTCAACCCGAACACATGAGGTCACGTGGGTGCGTGTGATGTCTTTCTGCGTGTGCATCTTGTTTGTGTGTGTTTGTAGTGTGTTTCTGGAAGTCTTTGTTGTGTAAAACTCATGCTTAGAGCAGCCAAAGGCTGCTTTGCACAGCTACAGTAGCGAATCTGCCCTTCTAGCGACTGGGTCTATCATGCGACTGAGCCGTGCGACTGGGTGAGTCGTGCGACTGGGTGAGTCGTGCGACTGTGTCATTCGGGCAACTGAGTTGTGCGACTGGGCAGGTCGTGCGATTGAGTCATGCGATTGAGTCGTCCGATCAAGTGAATGTGTGCGATTGAGTCATGCGAATGAAGGTTGTGTGCGATTGTGCGTGTATCGCACGACTGAAGGCCAATCGTACGAATGGAGGTTTAGTCGTACAAATGAAGCTAATTCATACGAATGAAGGTTGATTCGTGCGTATGGAGGTTGAGTCGTGTGATTGAGTGATGTGTGGTACGACTGAATGCCAGTCGCTCGAATGAAGGCTTAATCGTACGAATGAAGCTGATTCGTACGAATGAGGGTTGATTTGTGTGAATGGAATGTTGAGTCATGTGTCTGGTCCTGTCGTGTGTTTGGAATTGTTGTGTGTGATTTCCTTCTTGTGCGTGGTGTGTGTATGTCGTGTGATGTTGAGGTAACATTAACATGGTTGGAGACCCTAGGATACATTTTTTAGACTAAACATACTTGACAAACATACATCTTGGAAACAATTGTTGTAGTCTGCTTGTAAACAACATTATTCATTTGACACTTGTTCCCGGGTTGTGGGAAATGCATTACAATGTTATCATCTTTGTTTATGTGAATCATTTAACATGTTTATTCTTATGGCTATGTTGTCGTGATTATTGACTAAACACGACACAAATCCCCTTGTTGTCAGGTATCATCATGACACGCTTATCATCATTTTTTTTATTGCATCTCTATGGCTTACCATGTGTTATGACGATCCCGTCTCGTTACATCCCCGTGTTTCCGCTTTTAGCGGGAGTGTGACAACAAGGAATTGGAACATCTTTGTACCCCTGAATGTATTACTAAAGTCAACAGACACAGGTCCTACAACTTAGAGATGAGATCTGATCTTGAGTCCTTGAACATCTTAAAATCAAATTTTAGAAAGGCTGAAAATGATTATAAGTTAAAGATAGAGGACTTAGAGAAAACCATTTCAGTTCTAAAACATGAGCATACTAATTATAGGACTCAAATCAAGGATCTCATAACTAAGTTGACTAATGCCAGGCTGAGCTTGTGATCAGCAAAGCCAGGGTAGAGAAATATGTTCTTGAAGAAGAGACTTTCAAGAACATCATATCCTCATCCTTGCATGCAAAAGTTTGTTATCAAAACAAACAGGGACTAGGATCTAGTGAGATAGTTCCTCCACACACAATTTCATCTGTATGATCACCTAGGTGTGGAACTTGTGAAGATGAGCTTCCTCTCATAAACCCTTTGAGTGAAGTGGATGAAGAAGTGATAATGAAAAATTCCTTTGAGAAGAGTGAAGAGGAGGATTCTAAGAAGGGTCGCTATCCTTCTAAGGAGAGCAAGAAGCCTGTGATGACTAAGTCTATAAGGAAGAACTTGATCAGAAAAAGCAAGAGAAAAGCTAAGAGAGCTCAAGCGATCAAGGCCACTTTTAACTCTAAGTAGAAACAAGTCTTTATCTCTACAGGGTATGAAATGGTTAAGACTAAAGACATCAACCTCAACTCTTCTACCAAGAGTTATGGTTCATGTTCAAATCATCTTAGCATCAAGAAGAAGGCTGATCTGTTGTGTACCACTGCTACATAGCCTGAAACATCCAACTCCAAGAACGGTTCTCAGCCAAAAAGGACTGTCTCAGCATCTGCAAAGATGAAGGTGGAGAAGGGAAGTGATCAAAGTCAGCCTTGTTCTCAGAAGAAGGCTCTTAGGAAGAAAAAGATGGAATGTGTTATGTGTGAGAGTACATCTCACCTTGCTAAGGATTGTCCATACAATGCAAGAGGTATTCTTCATATGACCAAGAAAGAGACTTCCAAGAGCTCCAAGAAGAATTCAGCATCGGAAGGAAAAACTGTTTCCTTCGGAAGCTCCAAAGTGAAGAAGAAGGCAAGTGGAAAACTGCCTTCGGAAGAAAAATTGGTCTCGGAAGAAGGCAAGTGGAAAATTGCCATCGGAAGAAAAATTGTCTTGAAAGAAAGGAATACTTCCAAAGCACTGAAGTCTAATGCAGTGTTAGCAGGATCTTCCGAAGGTCCAGTCATCAAAACATCCGAAGATCTGAAGTCTCAAAAGCTTCCGAAGTGTTGAAGGTCAAGTCCAAAACGTCCAAGT
>BJCM01267890.1:0-18893 GCA_018326385.1 Flaveria bidentis
TGTGATTGATGATTGTTTGAAATGCATGCAGATGGAGTTTTGGATATGCTTATTGCTGACGATATTGGGGTATCTTCCTGGAATAATATACGCCATTTATGTTTTGGTTGTGTAGAAATTAGTGGTTTTTGTTTGTTAATCTTGTTGGAAAAATGCATGCATGGGTAGTAGTGATGGAAGGATATGATTTGAGTGTAATTTGTGTTGCTTAATTAATATGTTTGTGTTCATATTGTTAATTTCGTATGCATGGTAGATGTTAATCATGTTTCATGGGTACATTGATGTTAATGAACCATTTATCAGAACTTAATTTCGTTGAACCTCAGACTGTTGATGATGATCCCATTTGAATCTTGAAGGCTTCATCCTTGGACTATAAGTTTGATTAAGCATTTTTGTTTGTTTAAATTAGCTTGATTCCACTACATTAGTGTTCAGACGTTAAACTTTTGCTTACCCCTTTGTTAAATTACTTTTCCATTGTTAATCTGTTATTAAAATTTTGATTCCACTATCTACTATTATTATTATTCTATCATGTAATCATGGATAACCAACCATACAAATCATGTGTTTCAAAAAGGAAAATAAAATCAAGTAGGGCTTGTATTGAATAACAAAAATGAGCGTTCTTAAAGATTTTAATTATCATGCACTCGATTAAATAAGTAGGGTTTTAAAACGTGAACATCAAAAAGATCCCTCACATTCTTGTCCGTTTAGGGCCTCGAAACGATTGAGTCTAGCATTATACTACGGGAATGAAAAATAACCGAATTGTAATCAAAATAATCGAATTATGAAAACCAACAAAAGTTGTGTTTTGGAAGTTCCATTGTTGTGTATTTAGCTTGTAGTGTAATAGATTTGCATCAAGTTTGAGGGCTCAAAACCATATGTAGTATGCACACCCACATATGTATATTATCTTAACTATTACAGACCATATGTCGTGAATAGTACCCATTCAGGCACTACCATGTGAACTAACGATTTGAATGACCCATTAACTGAACAGTTAAAAACCATATGCTGTGAATAGTACTCATTCAGAAACTATCACATGAACTAACAATTTAAATAAAAACCGTTATAAGCGAAACATAAAAATTACCATTAGAAGCGTAACATAAAAATAAAACATAAAAATATACCATTAGAAGCCTAGCATAAAAATAAAAGCAATGAGTGGTTTGCTCCCTCTTCCGTATATATACCTAAGAGGGGTTTGAGTTCGTGAGATTCGTTAATCGGTTTCTTTAAGGTATGTATATTTAATATTTTTAATGTTGTTAATCTTGAATATACTTGGTTTTTCTCTTATATAAATTTACATAAAATATTTTCTTAAATTTTAAACAGAACTTATGACAACTTATGACGTTCTTATTTTTATCTATACGTTGGTATAAATTTTATTTAAAATTGTACCTGGTCAAATATATTATATTTTTATTTTGTATTTTTATAGTTTTAAACTTTTTTCTTTAAGGTATGTATATATAATATTTTTAATGTTGTTAATCTTGAACATACTTGGTTTTTCTTTTATATAAATTTACACAATATTTTCTTAAATTTTAACGTTCTTATTTTATCTATACGTTGGTATAAATTATATTTAAAATTGTACCTGGTCAAATATATTATAATTTTATTTTGTATTTTTATAGTTTTAAACTTTTTTCATTTAAATTTGAGTATACCATTACCGTATGCATCTATGTTTTAATATAAAATGTATTTAAATAAAATATAATACATGTTTTTCCCTCCTGAAAAAATATAATATATATTTGATTTTCTTATTTTTGAATTCGATTAGGTATCTATTAGCACTCATTTTTAACAACCACATAATTTTTAGCTCGTAATCGCCACAACATTTAATTTGATATATCTATTACTTTTTAATTTGAATTTCGAATTAGTTAGTACATTCATAATGAGATGTATAGTAAAAATAAGTATTTATACACACATATATATTTTTTATGATTTAAGGGAAGTGATAGAAAAAGAAGACCATTGTAAATGTCTATGATGTTACGCATTAAACACTTCAATTTCAAAAGAATATACATTTTGGAGTTTTAATGGAGAAATAAAAAACAAATAATACAATCCCTAAAAAGAGGGTTTGGATTTTGGAATGTAAATCTCTACGATCGTTAACATCTGCGAGTGTTTGGATTCTAGTTTGAGATTGTCTACACCTTCTTGTTTCTAATAATCCTTTCTTAGGGTTTTGAATTTGGAGTCTAAATCCCCTTTACGACTATTACTCGCTAATCATCAGGTATTTACTATCATCATCATCTTCATCGTTGATCTGATCCAGTTTTGATCTACAATTAAATGCACATATCGTATGATACTATACTGTTGTCTAGTTGAATTCGCTGTGTGTTAAGTTGGATTGTGATACACATCTGTTAGTTGAATATCGGATCCGTTACGGTATTTGAACAATTTAAATGTTGCATGTTTGAGGAATTAGTGATGCTATCAGGTTTAATTCAGGTACTAAAAGGTTGTAGGAAATTCATGGAGTTTATGTTAAATCTGGATTTCGAAATTATCCTTTTGGCCTACAAAACCATTGAATTTGTTAAGCAATAACTATTTGTATACTTTGTCTTGGTTGATTTTAGCCCAGGATCTCAATACAGTTTGCTATGTACAAGTATTAGCTTTTTTAAACACTGTTTTACAGCTTCTTGACGTTAATGCACCACATCAAATGTTTTAAATGCGGTACGATGGCATAGTGCAAAGATGCATCTTTTTTATGCATCTTCGAAGCTTCCTAAATTGTATACTTATTTGTGAGTGAGATAGCATGAGACTGCTGTGATTATATAGATGATCCTAATGCAATAAGCTTAATTTTATTTGTCTGGTTGTTCTAGTTCTTGTGCAGATGATAAAGATGATATGGTTTCAGTCTTATGCATAGTGGTCCATGTCTTAATTTAGCCGTTTATCCGATCTCATAGCAGAGCCAGATGAAACCAAGTTTCTTGTTGGGCACTCTAGAGTGATAAATCAATATTGACCCCTAACTACCAATGTAACAGTCACATTTTTAATTCCCACTGCCTGCTATACATCCTCTTTCACATATTTGGACTGTTACCTTCTTTTTCTATTACTATACATTCATCATTACTGTAATAAAGTAAACAATAACATCAGTCAGATTTAGATGGTCACTGAAGAATATATTCTCAGAGTTTTGTAACTCACAAACTATTTCCTAGTGGGTCCATATTCCTGAATTAGGGCTAAATGATCAGTTAGCATATCCAACATAGGACTCCATCACTCTAAAAATGTATGTATGATCAGTTAATCACATTTTGGTGCAGGATGGAGTTTCTTTATTGCAGAAGCTGATAATCATCGAACCTGTTTCAAGGGTTGTAAAGGCATAACCCTTGGCCCAGTTCAAGAGAAAATATACCTTTTAAAGAGGTCGTACGGATCATACCTGATCTGATAAGCATCATGGACAATTCTGAGCCATTTAGTGCCTCAACAGCACCACTGACATGGCATGACTTCTTGGAACGTATGCGACATCCATCTGCATCAGATTTTGTTAAATCCATCAAGACTTTCATTGTATCCTTCTCAAATAACCCTCCAGATCCTGAAAGGGACAGTGCATCTGTACAAGAATTCCTTAGCAATATGGAATCTGCTTTCCGGGCCCATCCTCTTTGGGCAGGCCGGTCCGAAGAAGATTTAGATAGTGCAAATGAAGGGCTTGAAAAATACATCATGACAAAACTATTTACACGTGTCTTTGCTTCACATCCTCAGGATGTAAAAGTAGACGATGAACTCTATGAAAAACTGGCTTTAGTCCAGCAATTCATCCGACCCGAACACTTAGACATTCAACCAGCATATCAAAACGAAACATCATGGTTGCTTGCTCAAAAGGAGCTGCAAAAAATAAATATCTACAAAGCACCACGAGACAAACTCGTGTGTATCCTAAGTTGCTGTAAAGTCATCAGTAACTTGCTGTTTAATGCTTCGACTAACACAAATGAAAGTCTGCCTGGTGCTGATGAGTTTCTTCCGGTTCTTATTTATGTTACCATAAAAGCCAACCCGCCTCAGTTGCACTCAAATTTGTTGTACGTTCAAAGGTACAGACGGGAATCTAGACTAGTTGGAGAAGCAGCTTATTATTTCACAAACATGCTATCTGCTGAGTCATTTGTTATGAACATAAAAGGGGAGTCTCTTTCAATGGATGAAACGGAGTTTCAGAAGAATATGGAATCTGCTCAAGCTCTTATTTATGGATTATCAGGTGATTACGATGGTGGTCAAAGTCAAACTATATCAGAACCTAAAGAAATCAAGAAGGAAGACAGTACTGTCGCAGTTGAATCAACAACCGAAGAGTCAAACATGAAAGACCAACCAGTGAGCAAAGTCCCATCAGTTTCAGATCTGGAGAATAAAGGAGCAAATATGATCATGAAAGATGAAATTTCGATCAAAGAGTTTAGGAATTTCCCATATCTGCATTCGCGAGCAGGTGATTTGACTGTGGGTGATGTGGAAGATTTACTCGATAGTTATAAGCAACTTGTGTTGAAGTACGTTAGTCTTGCAAAAGGGTTGGGTGTTCCAGCCTCGACAAGCCAGTCGATTGAAACCCAAAATAATAGCGCAACTACAAATGAAGCAGAGGATAAGGGAAGTACAGGTGTTTTCAGTGGGAATTCTGAATCAAAGTTAGCAGAAGAAGTTGAATCTCGAACCGAGGACAAAATCCAATAAGCGAGATTGTTTTTTACATTGAAAGAAAAAGCTAATATCGTCTCACATGTGTGATTGGGTATTTTTCTTGTTTTTATTAATCGGTTTTGTTATAATTGCTAGGATGTTAAATATGGGAGATTCAATCTCATTTGTTGTATTGTTTGCACAATTATGCAAGAATGCCTGTGATTTGTATCCATCATTTGTTAATTTACTTGCAGATCTATATAAGCATTCAACTTCAACATGAATTGTTAGTCAAGTGCTGAGCACAAGTACTTACATTAGTGTTGCTGAGTTCAAGACTGTAGAAATCCATTGTGCGTCGTTTAAACAATGGCCCAGCATGCCAAGTCTCCTGATTTTAAAGACTTGAACACTGTCAACAGCAGGATCAACAAAAAATTGGCCACTGCTTGATTTTGCAATGTATGTATGTTTATATGGAGATATCACCCTCGTGTTCAAGATTTGGATCCACGATAGATCGCTTTGCAACTCCAAGACACCAAGCATCCCTGCCAATTGCCCCAAGGCATTGGATAATTTGGGTCACACTTGCATGATGTTTTATTCTGAGAACTTGAGGGAGTTGCAACATAAAACAACATTACTTTTGTAAGATATTGAATGATTCATTTTAAGTTAATGAGTAAGAAACTGAGCTGCTGTTTCTGCAAGTTGAGATTTTTCTTTTTCTTGTTTATTGTTTGAATCGAATTGATATCCCTCAATATTATAGAAACAAGAGAGAATGTTTAATTTCAATCAAAATTACCAGCAAATATAATCCTTGCATTTTACCAATTGAAACTCTATGTTAATGTTTGAGAAATATATAGCACAGAAGCATGATTGATATCAACAAACACACACACAGATTGTTTAAACTATAGATTAATATATTATATATAGCAAAATGCTACTCCAGACAAGATATCATAATATACATGATTGCAAATTGAACCAAAAAACTCTTAAAATTGTTTAAACTAAGTAGCCTGAATGTAATAATTATTGAACTTGGTTAATATTTAGTGATCCTTTCTCTTCATAACCACCTTTGACTTATAGTTAAATTAAAAAAAGAATAATCTATAAATAGTAATTTAGTTTCATAGATGGTCATTCATGTTACTTAATTTTAACAAAATAATTAAAACAATTCATATCAATTAAACAATGTTAAAACTTTTTGAGTAATTTTTGTAGTTAAAACTTAAAAAAGGGTGTTTTCAAGTGTTTGATACTTGAGGAGAGTTCATAGGTGTGTGTTTTAATGGTATGGCCTTCCTTTATTTGTTCTTGAGACCATAATTGGATGTATATATGGAGATATTAAGTATGATAATGAATTTAAGTCAAAGAAACATATTTGATGTGTAGATAAGAGAATACATGTGAATCCAAACCAGCAAAGGGGAATTGTTTATGTCCATGCTACTTTTCACCAAATTTGTAGCAAGATTATTGGTTTTGTAAATGTGTATTACAAACAAGTGGCGTCAAGTTAGAAATGAATTATTGTGCTCACCTGAGAAAATTTGACTACATAATAATCAAATGCACATCAGAAGATGTCATCGTAATAGGAGTGTTGTTAATGGGTCGGGTTGCCCTTCATATCTGTACGAAAAGAAGTTTTGCTAGGCCGGGTAAATGCTAGCTAAAAGGTTTGTTTTTCCCTTTGGTTACTAGAGACAACGGTATTGCCTTTGATCGTTATTTAACATTCGATTCCAGTTGAATAATGAATCAATAAAGTATTCAAAGAATTGACAATAGGTAAGTTTTTTTTATATGAAATACAATAAACAGAGGAAAAAATTCTATTGGTGGTGAGAATGCATAGGACTCTTTTGTTAAGTTATTAACCAAGGGAATCTGGAAGTAGTCAAGACCAATAACACCTACTTTCTTTGTATTTCTAGCCAATGTCAACTATGAACAATAAACCATCTTCATATCCAAAATTCTTTCAATACAAAACAAACCAAAGGTTGGACCTTTAAGCAATAGTAAGTTTGTTGTCATATGATTTTAAAGTCGTGAAAGTTACGAGGTTTGAGTTGTGGGAACGGACTCTTACAAAAACACAAAATAAGATGCATCAGACCCAAAGTGTCTCAACACCACCGAACCCCACGTGAAGCCTTATGCATTGGATTTCCGCTTTAGTCTTGTCTTGTGGGTCCTACCCGTTCATACAACTAATTCAATAAAATATAAAGATTTGAAGCTTTTGTTACTAAGAAATGAGTTGAAACACACAAGTAGCTAGAAGATCCCACAGTAGTAAAGATTATATATATGCAACTATCTATACATATCTTTTATAATATGAATCCAAGTCTAAGAGTTCATACTGTAGCTCACCATTAAAAATTTGAATGTCACCCTCACAAGTTGGCTCTTGACAGTTTTAGAAGAACAAGGACCCACCACAACAGCACTGGTTGAGCCCAACTCACTCGTGTGCGGCTATACACGTGTTAGAGAAAAGAAAACAATACTAGCAAACTTACTATGAAAAAGCAAATGAGTTATCATAAAAAGATTTTAAACCGATACGACATAAATGATATTGTCACCTAGACATCCACATTTATTTTACGTCACAAGGTAACTTTGATTGATGCTTATCGAGGTGAAGCAGTCAAGGCTCGGTGTTCCGTTTGTGTCTAGTATGTAACTTGATTGGCTTAGTGTTAGGAATCATATTTTTCTATATATATGTGTAATGTGTTCAATTAATTATATATGATTTTTATCAACTCTCTATTTGATGGTGACTTATGGAAAAATTACCGTCTTTTGTTGAATTCATATATAAATGTATGTATTTCTCCTGATGGTCTGATGTAGATGGCTAAATTATTATTTACAATTGTTAGAAAGGTTAATTTTTTTTAAAGAAAAACATGAATTCCACGATAAATTTATTTGGTCATATATTAGTGGTTTTTTAATCGTAAACTACTAAAGTTTCAATATTGTTTTAATAAAATAGCTCACACTTTTTTCTGATAACATAAACTACTAAAGTTTCAATATTGATCGGTCTTGTCAATGTGTTCTATTTCTTATTTTTTGAATAGCTAATTATCACATACGAGACACTGACTCACCCGATCATCTTCATTACTTTACCACGTAGCCCGAGATCACTTTTAGAAAGAAACTCACCATAGGTGAGAGAAAACCCTCTAACCCAACCTTTAACACTCTTTTTTGGTACATGTGAGATTTGAACACAAATCTTAACCTTATTTTAATGAAGTCTTGGAGTATTTACGTCAACCACTTGAGCTAAGGATTATTGGTCAATGTGTTTTATAAATATTGCGATGTTTCATAATTAAACAAGGTAAATAGAAGATATATATTTTTGGACGGCCATGTAGGTATTTTATCTAAAACTAATCACATCGTTTACCATGAAGCTAAAGAATGAACCAAACCACGATACAAATAGATTTATGAAGTCTGGTATACTAAATTTACACTGCATTTGCTATTCAAAATACGTCATATTGGACTGATCTTGATCCAAAGGAAACCGGTGGAAAGACATACGAACATTAGTTAAACTTATTTAGTGTGTGTTTTCTTAAGTTGACTTGAATAGAACAATCATAATCATAAGATTTATTTATTATTTAGTGCATGTTCTATTAACTTTTTTTCTACACCATAAATCCTGCTAGAGTTAATGTCTTAGTCACTACTAACCTAGATTGAAATTGTGACTTTTGACGATTCAAAAGCCTGGTAAGTCTCTTTTAATATTATATGGTTAGAAATTTCATACAAACATCTAACTTCCAAAGACCCCTATGTTTTTTTCTTCTAACTAATATCTATGATCAAATTCACCTATTGCTCTATATCATTTTGATGGAACCAACAATAGATGTCATAAGCCCTATAACTTTCAATAAAACCTCATGTATTGATATAATCCGTTGGATGACAAAATTTAGGGGAGTTTTTGCACCATGTGTTTTTTGTTAATTAGACAATAAAAACACTATTAAAATAATAATATTCCATCAAGCCTTCTGGCCTAGTCAGGGCTTCTCAAATGGAAAGTCATGAATTTTAGTTTTGCTCGAGACAAAAATGTTTTGGTTTGAGTTTAATGGTTGTTTCAGAGTTTCAGTTGTGGTTTTCTTCTTGAGAAAGTTAAAGATATGATTTCGACTTGAAAACGAATAGACAAGTTCGTATGATATGTTTAAAAATGAAAATAAAAATAAAAATAAAAATAAAGATGAAGCGGAAATAGGAGATACTATAGCGGCGTGGTGGGCATGTGAATGCGATGGTCGTCCTCGTTCCACACGAGCCAACGGTACTCACCCAACCTCAAATAATACCACGCTGTGTTGTCCCAATTGAAATGCACCACTTCTTTATATTATCTTTTATTATTATTCTTATTCTTATTAAAATTATTATTAGTAATAATAATATTATTAGCATTAAATTATTATTATTATTATTGTTATTATTATTATTATTTATCCTTTACTCTTATTATTATTATTATTATTATTATTATTATTATTATTATTATTATTATTATTATTATTCCCTGCTTCAAGTCGGCATCCGCCGATTTCTGTGTCCCTTCACACGTGGCATTCCTTCTTAACGTATAGACTACGAGCTAAAACCCATTCACCCATAATATTTATTTAATGTCGTTTTAGTTTTAACAAAATAAAAGTCTTGAAATAAAAAACGAATTTTTATTTTCAGCTTTTTTTGTAGAGCTATATATTACACAAATTACAATGGTTAGAAAACCCAAAAACTGTAGTTTTAGAGAATACGGCTTTGAGGGAGACATTGTGTTTTTCGTGGTGGTTTCGTGATCCGTGATTATATATTCTTGAATACTGATGCAATATGAGTGTTAAAATTGTAAGGTGAAAATAAGAAAAAAAAGACCAACAAGATGTTTACCAAAATTAAAATAACAGAAAAGAAAAATTATATGCATGAAAGAAAATAAAAGATAAGAAAAAGAAATTAAAAAAATAGATTAAAACCGGGATAGAGGTGCAGCTAAGGATCGAATTTGGATTGATAAGTGAAGGATCTTATAAACGGCAAAAAGAAGCGAGAAGAAAACAAATGGCCCTAGTTAGCAACATATTTCACGTGACAAGATAACTTGTTTTTAATGGAATTAAATGTAATAATATGTTAACTAACCTTAACGGGTGAAGTTACTTGTGCTTTCAACCAAAACATATACATACACGTAAATAAGCATGTCATGCTTCGTACAACAAAAGGACGTCTTGAGAATGAATATAGAACTACGAGTGACACAACGGTATATATAGAGTTTAGAAAATATCATGTTGTTAAGTTAAAAAAATAGATAAACAACATGATTACACTAGATAAAGATGATTTTATAAATAAAGTCAAGTTTGTTTAAATCGTTGTTGTTTTCTTCTTATTTAAAAAGCGAAAAGATGAACATGAAAGCCAATGTGCTCGAAACCATCTCTCCAATTTTTTAAGCTACTAACAAAATACACATAAAAGTAAATTATAAAAACTTAAATTACTAACAAACAAAAATCAATTGTAATATCCAAAAATGAAAAGAGGCTTAATTTGGTCTCGAACTGCTGTAAAGTTTAATTGGCCTAATTCTAATTGTCTACCACTGAGTCGAGTGGTCATGTTTATTAAATTGTTGTTTAACTATGTATATCTAGAAATATAATAATGAAAAAACCCACGAATAAAGATGCATTAGACCTTGTATATCATGTATTAACTATGGTACGTTACTGTTGATCAAGTTGCAATTTGTATATATATAATTTTAAAAAATAAATTCGGCACTAAAAACTTATTTAGTTAATTAGTTAAATAATAATTAATAATAATTTGTTAGATCATACAGAAATTCAAAAAGGAAACCCAAAATTAAAGTATAATTTTAAATTTTCAAATATTACTATTCTAATTAAAAGGTTTAGTCGGTGGTGGTTTTTTTTTCTTTTTTTGTTTGTTTGTGTCTAAAATTTTCTTTTGTTTATTTTGTTTGTGTTTTATTTTTTTCTGTTTTTTGCTTGTGTTTTAATATGGATTGTTTTGGGTGTGGGTTCAAAATTTTTGGGTAGGATTTTTTTGGGTTTTTGGTATCTGGACACGTGTCTTTGATTTGTAGGGTTCGTTGACGTTGTCTTTCTCCGGGTTCTTGCTTTCTTTCTTTCGTTATCGATACCCTGACGATTCTCGTTATTAAGGTTTGGATTTTTCTTTTGTTTGTTCTTTTCGGGGATTTGATTTTCATCAGTTTTCTATTTTGGACTGTGTCGCTTTCTTGCGGCTTTGATTTTCGTTTGTTTTGTGTATGATGTTGGGCTTTGATTTAAATTTTGGGTTTTGCATGTTCTGGTGTGTTATGGATTTGGGGTTTTGGTGTGTTTTACTGATTTTATGGTTTTGAACTTTCATTTTGAATTTGATTTAGGGTTACATTAAAATTCGCATATGCGCGGCAAAGCATACGCCAAAACCTAGTTATAATTAATTTAGATATTGAAATTGGCATTTTAAATTACTCCATTAAATAATAATAAAAAATAAGATAAATAATAATAAAAAGAAACCAAAAAATAAACCAGCCGGCTAGGTTGTGTGTGTGGGTTGTTTGCTCAAACTTGCACCGCACGGGCGATGGTTTGTGGCACTAACCCGCACAACACCCATCCATTGTTTACGTAGATATTCATAATGTAGTATATAAAGTGTACTTGAAGGTAAAATAATCAAAGATATATCATATTTGGCTTATCTTGGTTTGAAATTAAATTTATATCAAATCATAGATAGAAATAAGCCTATCATGCAATATTTTTTATAAACTATTATATTTTAAAAGTTGTAAAAAGAAAAACAATTTATATTACAAGATTTAGATAAAAGATAAAACGAAAACCCATCAAAAGCATGTGGGGAAAATATAATGAATTTGTTTATTTACAAATACTTATTATTTTTGAACAACAAAATTGAACACTTTTTTATAAAATGAGATTTAAGAGAGATAATAGGCAAAAATGTAGAAATGAATAAAGAAGCAGGAACCAAATGGGTTATTGCGTGAGGGGAAACGATCAAAAGCAAAATCCCGTGGAGGAAGGGGTGCTAGGCTCGACCCACGACACTTGATTGAGGTCACAAACCATTAAACTAAGCTTTTGTTATTCGTTTTTTTGGTGAATTGCCTAATTTTTTCTTATTTTAATGATTTTAAGAAAGATAAGAATTTCACTATTCACATTGACATGATGTTTGGAGTGCATGCATTGATATGTATGTCATATATACATGATATACATATTCATAATTTCTTTAACACATATAACTATTACATTATTATAAATAAGATACACGTTATATGTATGCATATAAACAAAACGTCTCATAATGTCGGTCTGAATGTATAATTTATATTATTTATTTATTTTTACTACTTAAATTAAAGATTTTGACAATGTCAGTGTGAACATTGATTTTTTTTATTATGAAGACACGTTGAAGCTACATCGAAGCTACGTATGTTTAACAATCATAAACATTGTTTTAGAAAAGTGGTCATAGATTAATAACGATTTATGTTAGAAAAGGGGTGAAAGAGAAAGATATGAAGATGAAGGAGGATGATAAATCATGTAACTTTTGTTATATGTCAATTTATTTTTTGTTAATCTTTATCCTTGTCAAGATACATATACGTATATGTTAACCTACATGCTTACAAATATGTAAGTAGGTTTATGTAAATGTTTGTGTATAAGTAATAAGGTTACCTATGTGTTTACATATATATATAAGTATATTTATATAAGACTATACCGATTTACAATTAGATTTATAAAAATGATAATGATAAAGTCAATTGTTGATAAGGATAAAAATGGAGTTAACTGTTGGATTTTTTAAAACATAATTTATAAGAAAGAAGAATGAATGTAGGTATTTAGTTATTTGTTTATAAATTTGTATTTTTTTTCCAAATTTGTTATATTATTAATATTATATCCTTTAGTTATGAGTTATTTACTTTAATGTCATTGTTTATATCAACTATTGATAAAAAAAATAATGGTTTAGACAAGGTTTTCTTAATTTTCTAATAAATTATGGTTTTTTTTAAGAATCCTTCCCTTTGTGTATAAATGATTGAAACATATATGATATAACTAGTAAAATAGAAAGAATCATGTGAGAATTAGTTTTAGTTTGAGAACTTAGGAACTAATCCTATTTTTTTAAGCACTTATAATATTTTCATATTATATTATTATTTTTTTAAAAACTTACATCATATATATATATATATATATATATATATATATATATATATACATATAATCTAAGTATAAAATTTTTATATGTGATGTATATATGTAGTATATTAAACTACATATGTGTAATACCTCATATTATATTTGTGTTGTAACGTAATACATATATAATATATGTAGTATTGATGTATAATTTTTTTTTTGTCTTTTTGATGTATCAATATTACACTTAAATTAAAGATAAAAAATTCGTGATTTAATGGATAATTCTTTTAAAAAACCAACAATTTATAGACTTTTAAATTTAAAAAGAGAAAAGTTGTCAAATTAGATTTGAATTTCAAATAAACCCTTCCCACTAGTAGCGTATATAACTAATAATATAAAGAGTTAACACAAAACTATAAGTATAATATAAGTAGTACTTGTTTTGATCATGAAATACGAGTTGGTGATATATGTAACTAAATGATACGCACTCTTTCTCTCTTATTATATACGTCTAAACGTTTATCTACTTTTTAAATTTATATATGTATCAAATGCAAGCATCCCTATATATAATACATGAACGACTATATTAAAATGTTTTTCTTATCAAATTAAATAAATAATCAATTGTGTACATGATGGGAAGAAATTATACGTAAAGACCCATGGTCGGTCAATACATAATATTGGTTTTAGGTCAAGCTTTAGTCTACTTCTCAAGACTTTTGAGTTTGAACCTTGTGAAAACGATAATGGAGGTAATTAATATAGATGTTATAGCACTATTATTTAGCAGGTTATGGTTTTAACTTTAACTAATAAACCACGTACAGTTGATAATTACATCTTGAGTGTACTTAACGTTAGAAAAAGATTAAAATATTTGAAGAGGAAAATCAAGTTATAAGTATTTATTCTCTGTAGTAACACAAATATTCTTACTTGAACATAACACCATATACTACGTATAACAAAAACAGAATATTAGTCCATCACATATGTCGATCAGCGATTCAACCTCCTATGTTAAGCCATTTTCTTAAATATTTGAGCTAATTAACTGACATGGCCGTGTTTTATAGAATGTTAATTCCTACATCAAAGTTTCCGGCCAGCAGTACTTGACTTTCTTTATTCTAGTTACTCGAAACTCAAAGGAATGAGATAGCATAGATCGATTTGATTTCTTTAGGCAGCAATGTAGATGCTATCAGAACCATTATGTTGAAGAGAGTACTGTTTCTAGTCTTCCATATAACCTAAAAGGATGCATAAACTAATTAATGGGAGGATAATTTTGGTATGGTCTTAGTGTTCGACCAAGATTCAAGCCACTGATCACTTGTTTTTAGTTGTTTACGGTGGTTTATATATCTAGCAATTAATTTCCATGGAGTCATTATTTTTAAATGCTTCAATTTCATCAATCAGACATTAAATTTCTTAAGTTAGTTTTGGTTGCGTTAAGTTGATCAGATGCTAAAATAATGTTGATTAATCCATTAGTGCACTAAATAAAAAGAGACAAAGAGATAAGCTAACCTAGAGGTAAATACCAACTATTTTTTTTTCTTGCTCAAGTAACTCTCTGTTTTCCCTAATTCAATCTTTGTTCCAACGTTTGTGTTCTTTGAAATAAAGACAATTCCTATTAACATTCATATTTTACTCTAACTTAAGTTTGTGTTTTTCATTCAAATCAAAATTATATAGAGTCATAGTCCCAAAATCGTTGTTGTCACTCGAAAAACTCATATATACATCTTTATCTTTTTTTGCAACAAAGAAATTTTATTGATAACCAGCGGGAAGCCGGCAAGAGTACATGTTACAACAATTTATAGATAGCTCTAACCCTAAGGCAAAAGATGAACATACATCTTTATATAGTTACGAAAATTTATTATATTCCGGTGAGTATAGTGTCACTTATGGAGGTATTTTCATGATTGGTCATTACAAATATTTTTCCAGTTTTTTAACGGTCAACTATTTAAAGCCCGGCTACCTGGGGTACCTCAATGGAGAAAAGACACGTCCGCGAGCACAGACAACGTTGGGTAACTTAAGCCCACCAACCATCAATTTTGAGAAACAACCATCACCCGAAAACTTACTGCGGTAAACCCCGACACACCAATAATGTTTTGCTGACGGTAAGACTCGAACTCACAACCTCGACTAAAGAAAGCCATAAGACTTAAATGTTAGTCACCGATAAATGAGTGCTTACATTTATACCTTTTTACCCGTGCGAAAGAAATTAATGAAGCGTTATAAATTGGTGAATTTAAGTTGCAAAATAATAAATGAAGTGGATAATAGATGCGCAATTAATATGGAAAGTATATGTATTAATTACTTTGATATCGGTAGAGAATCTAAAATCTTGAAATATAGGAGTCCAACTTTTCAACTGGGCGGCTCTTGTATGTGCACACATGTATTAATCTACAAAAAAAAATCGTGAATCATGCAATTAATTAACATAAGAATAAGAATTCCATTCAGTCTAGTTTTATGGTTAGGAAATACCTTGTAGCTTAGTGATAATAAAATGTTTTGTGTTTTTCTTAATTTTTTTAACGGCAAATGTACGACATTGCTTCGGATGATAGATGTTATCTTAATTGGCTCCACCTATTCGTTTTCTAGCCGGGACCGCATCCCCAACCCCATAAGGAGGAAACTTATTGCTAATAAAACCCACTGGCTCAACTCTGAGCATTTTTGCTCAAAGTGAGACTTGAACACATCACCTCCCTTATTTATATGTTACGCTTTACTTTAGCCAGTTGGGCTAAGGACCATTGGTTTTTGTTTTTTTTTTCTCTGAACTGTTATATGAATTAAACGTTTAAATGAAAGTATTTGTTTATTCCTTTTACAGATCTGTTTAATATGGTTATTTATCTAAAGTTAATAACAAGAAAATTCAAATTCACTGTAGTCTCAATGCAAGGTGTGTCTATCATGATTCCCGTTGATTACCAGAGTGTCGCTAGATAGTAGATACTTGTAATGTTACCGGAATGTGGTAATCATGATTATAAAAATACTACCTAGATAGTAATTATGGCATTTTTGTATTGTGGTTTTAATCTTTAGGTTTGAGAAATTACCATTTTATTTTTCATTATGTTCTCAAACATAACATGCACATTTGATTTTTGAAGTGAAAGTTTGTTGGTTATTGAACTTAAAAATTAGATTTGACTGATATACCCATTGAAGTCATCAGTAACGCCAATATTCATATCAAACGTAATTTGATCGATTTACCACCATGGATGATAGAACACGTACAGTCGTACATATCGTTTAGATAAAGAACCACCATGGAACCCAATTATTATTTAACACAAGTTTAAGCCAATCGAACCAAAGAACTTGTGACCTAATGGTATTTGATGTGCATATAATGATACCTCTCCTCTCAAGATTGGTGGTTTAAATCCATAATAAACGTTGATTTAAATTTAGATGTAATAAGTGTGTTTTTTTCGTTCATTCTATTAATAAACCAATCAAATAATTGTTGGTCTTGTGCTAGCTTGATGGCCTTGAAGGAATCCATATCAAAGCATTATTAAAGCCCTTTAGTGACTATTTTTTTTATTTGTTAATATAACCTTCTAATCTGGTGACATTGGTATAACTTTTTACAAGTGTTGCAGTTACGATGTAAGAAAGAAAAAAAAGACTATTTCTAAAGTGCCTCAAGTTGAGTTCAATTTTGGGTCCAAAAATTAGGTTAAAAACCACTCCTTGCACTTACATCACTTGCTTTGTTCCTCCACTTGAAAGCTCCACTTGCATCTAGTAGGAGTATGATGTGAAGGTGGCACTAAAATTTCTTTTGCCACAGTGAAGTAAGACATTAAATTTATCATTTATATAACACGCTACTCATGGATTTCTATAGACTTGGGCTATAGTGGTTGATTTTTGACAAGGTGCATTATGTCTCATGTATTGAGAAGTAAGACATCAAATTTATCAGTTATAATACCACGCTAATCATGTATTTCTATAGACTTGATAGTGGTTGATTTTTGAGAAGGTGCACTAGGTCGTGTGCCATTGTGAAGTGAGGCATTGAGTTCATCATTTCTGATATCACACCACTCATGGTTTTTAAGTCTTGGTTAAATGTAGTAGTTAGTTACTCATAAGGTATCATTGTTTACATATTCTATAATTATAACCCTTTATTTTACTCAGGCTTATAAACAAATATTACTCTCAATAACAAATATACTTATGTTATAGATTATTAAACTATATCAAGACATGTCAAGCTTAATTAGTTCATTTTTTAGATTCATATTCATGATATTATGTATTTTTATCAATCATTTGACTTCTTTTTTTTTTTTTGTAATAAACGACATCTGATATCTGGCTTATAACTCATGTGATTTTTTTAATGGCGATTGGCGAACTTAACACACTAAAACCACTCTTAAATTTACATATATTTACTCATATCTCATTATTTGAAATGAACATCATTTTAACACTTTGATACCTTTACTTAGATTATATCTCATATGCCTTGGAGAATCACCAACGTTTGTTAAAAATGATTTTCTATTAACAATTTTGTGAAAAAATGCAAGTGCTACAAATATGAAAACCGAATTCAAACACACACTGCAAAGTTACCAATCCTTGTACACACCAAACCAAACAATAAAAAACACACACATGCCACATAGATTCAACCTACTCACAGATCTTAAAACACACATGAAGATTCCAACATGTTTGTTGAGGAGTTTTTAACGGTACTAATCTGATTATATTTTACTACAACCTAAAATTATTTCACACTCCAATTGAGGTTCGAACCCCATACTATTTGGGTGAAAGGTGTATGCCTTATTAACATTTGACTACTAGTAATTGTAACAAGTTTAGAGAGATGTAGAGAAATTTATGATTTGGTTTATTATATTAATTATAAATAATAATAACCATAATAATAACAATAACAATAATAATAATATTATTAGGGTCGTTTTATTTGGACACCCCAAAATTTTAAATCAACATCCGTGTACCCTATACGCCGCGTATGGGTCCATACGCTGCGTATAGGGTCGATTGGCGGGAATGTCATCATACCCTATACGCCATATATGGACCCATACGTTGCGTATAGGGTATTCCCTGAAAGACCATGGCAGACTCGTGTCGGGGTAGCTATATGCCACGTATGGGTCCATACGCGGCGTATATGTTCCCAATTTTTTGCTGCAAAATTTCTCTGTTTGTTGACGAACCTATACGCCGCGCATGGACCCATATGCGGCGTATAGGTTATGATGTTTTTTATATATTATTGTTTATAAAAAAATTTTGTATAAAAATTGGTGTCGGCTATATTTTGCACGTTAAGGTTGAGATTTTGCGTATAAGTTATGTTTTGTAACTTATTAATCGACAATTTTAAATCATAATTAACCAATAAAACAAAACAAACATTAAATGATAATGTAAATAACAAAGTTTTTAAATACATAACAAAATGAAAGTACAATTAATAATATAAAAAACTACGGTGAATCTGGGTAATGTCGAGGCGGTGACAAATCTGGAGGATCAATACCAGCAGCACAGGCTCATGCAATCTCAAGCTGAATGTGCCAATCCATAAGATCCTCAACTCGATCGAGCCGACAACCCTGGTCCCGTAATCTCGTAGTAATCTCTTGCATAAATGTCTCCATACGTGCAGGCAGCCTCACATCTCTATAAATA